>JABFEX010000339.1:0-13810 GCA_013623515.1 Fusarium illudens
ACTATATCAAAAAACATAATATACAGAGAGGCACATAGATAGAAAGAGGCTGATCGCGAGCGCAGTAAAACTAATTGACTAACTTAAGAGAACGGCAACTGGCCAAGAAATACAAATCTGGATATTAAAACAAAACTGCAGAGTTACACAATCTTGTGAACGGAACTTGCGAGCTTGAGCTCGTCGATGAGGCCATGGCAGACTTCCAACTCATATCTACCCCCTACTGATCCAACGCTTGACTTTGGCACTATAGAGAGTTAGCATGAGCCATCGTGAGTTAAAGCAAAACTTACCATTTCGAAATAGACGCCCTGCTTGTTGATGAGCTCCGTGTGAGTACCCTTCTCAACCACTCTCCCCTGATCAAAGACAAAGATGACATCGGCACCCTGAATAGTCGCAAGCCGATGAGCCACAGCAATCATGGTTCGTCCCTTGCGAGCCTTTTCAAACGCAGCCTGAACAATCTTTTCAGACTCAGAGTCAAGAGCCGATGTTGCTTCGTCCAGCAGCAGAATCTTGGGGTCTCGGATCAAGGCACGGGCGATGGCGATTCGTTGCTTCTGACCTCCAGACATGGAAACGCCTCTGTTTCCGACATCTGTGTTGTATCCTTCGGGGAGGGAGACGATAAAGTCGTGGATAAAGGCATCGCGGCAGACCTCGTGGATTCTTTCCTCGGAGATGGAGCTTGGGTCATCAATACCGAAGAGGATGTTGTCTCTTATCGTTCCTCTGAACATGGTCGGTTCCTGGGGAACGAGTGATAGGTTCCGTCGATACTCGTAGACGTTGAGGTCATTGATGTTGGTGCCGTTGCAAAGGAGGGCGCCCTTGTTTGGTTCCAGGTCGTAGAAGCGCTCGAGAAGAGAGATAATGGTCGTCTTTCCACATCCAGATGGTCCGACGAAAGCTGCGTACTGACCCTTTTCGATGGTCAAGCTTAGAGAACTAAACACAGGGACGTCTCGTGTGGGATACTGGAAAGACGCGTCCCGCAGCTCAATCTTGACGCCGCCCTCTGTGTCAGTGATACCTCCCCTGCGACCCTTGGCATGAGACTCATCAACATCTGCCGACTGGTGAACATCGAGAATACGGTTAGCCGCAGCCTTTGCTTGCGCTGCGTTGGGTGCCATGGCGAAACCGTAGCTGGCAGCCTCTGCACCCTGGACGATGGCGAGGAAGCAGACAAAGAAAGCCTCCATGGAATACTCCCCAGAGGCAAGCAGATTACCACCGTACCAGAAGATCAGGGCCTGGCATCCAAGACCGGCACTATCTGCGAACCCAAAGATGGCCGAGGTCCAGCGAGCTTTGCTGTTGGCGGCCTTGACATGACCGTCCAGGAGCTGCTTGTACCGGCTGTTGATGGAGTCTTCCATAGTCAGAGCCGAGACGGTTCGAATGGCTCCAATGGCTTCAGTGGCAAACTGCGAGCTCTCTGCAAATACGGCCGTGTTCATCCGGTCAAACTGCACTTCATGTCTGAACTTCCAGAAGCCAGCACCCAGCATAACAGGCATGGCAACAAACATGGCAATCAGACCGAGCTTCCAGCCAAAGATGAGTGAGATGGTGATGCAGCCCGTGACGTTGAAGATGGCCGAGATCAAGAAGGCGAGGTTCAGACCGAGAAGCTCCTCCAGCAGCTTTGCATCACCTGAGATGCGAGAACTCAGGGCGCCGTGAGAGTTTTCATCGTCGTCAAAATAGGCCAGCTTCTGGTATAGCATGTCGTTGAGATATTGCGCCTTGTAGGCCGCGCTGACACAGTACTGGACGTGAAAACTAACCCAGCCTTCGCAAAGGTATGAGAGGCCAACACCAGCTGCCAGAGCGAACCACATGAGGCCCCAGAAGTTGCTTTCCCTCTTGATGTCGTCACCCTCGAGGAGGAAGACGCCAACGACTTTGGCAAAGAGCCAGGCTTGAAGAGGAGTGCCAGCGGCCACTGCCATAGCGGAGAGGACGGTTCCGATGTAGTAAGGCCACTGTTCTCTCTGTTCATAGAGAAGCCTTCCGAAGCTGCGAGCCAGACTTCGAGGTTCCGATGGTCCGTCGACTTGGGTCTCTTCAGGAGCGTAGACAACCTTGCCCGCCTTGTCTTCGTTATCCATCTTCTCCGATGCAACATCAGATACCAACGGAGTCTCGCCCTCTGTTTGATCGCCAACTCGCAGTGACTGAGCTTGAACCAAGGCACTGTACGCCCCCGACATCTCCATGAGACTTGCGTGTGTACCCTCTTCAACAGCTCGTCCCTTCTGAAGGACAATGATATGGTCGGCCTTTTTGATGGTTGAAAGCCGATGAGCAATGGTGATAGATGTACGGTTCTGGGTGATTCTGTCGAGGGCAGCTTGAACGATCTTTTCGCTCTTAGCATCGATGGCACTTGTGGCTTCGTCGAGGATGATGATTTGAGGCTTCTTGATGATGCTCCTGGCGATGGCTAGACGTTGCTTTTGGCCTCCAGACATCTTGGAACCGCCATCACCGACTTTGGTATCGTATCCCTAGAAAGTCAGAATAGGAGACAAGATATGGTAGCTGAACTTACATCTGGAAGGCGGCTGATGAACTCATCCGCATAGGCTTCCTGGCATGCTTCCTTGACTAGCTCTCGCTTCTTCTCTTCGGAGGCATCTTCAAACTCGGTTCCGACCAGACCGTTGGCAACGTTTTTAAAGATGGTATCGTTGAAGAGAAAGGGCTCTTGTTGAACCAGGCCGATCTGAGCTCTCCACCATTTGAGATCAAGCTCCTCGATGTTGTGGCCGCCGACTGTGACTGCACCAGCCATGGTGGGGTTTATAGGGCCTTCCTGCTTTTCGTTCTCCTCTTTTTCGTCCTTTTTGTCGTCTTTCTTTCCCTTCTTCGCCTCGATGACTTGAGGCAGAACTTGGTGATTGCTGAGAGAATACCATCGTTCCAACAAGCCCACGACAGTGCTCTTGCCTGAGCCTGATGGCCCAACAAGAGCAGTGTTCTGTCCCGACCGAATTCGAAGCTTCAGTTCATCCAAGATCTTAGCACCAGGTCGGCTCGGATACTCAAAAGTGACATTGTCAAAGATGAGGTCCTCGGTGGTGATATCCGGCTTCAGGTCTCCAGAGGCGGGCAGAGGTGCATCGATGACGGCAAAGAACTCGCAAGCAGCAACCGTGGCCTTGCTGACGGCCATGAGAGGCGTTGAGATGCGTTCCATGGCGGTAAGGACCAACATGACCGACATGAGCACAATGATGACAGGGGCAGGGCTATCCATTGCACCAACGGCATATCGTTGGGCACCATACCAAAAGGCGAGACCAAAGGCTCCAAACATACCAAAGAACTAGTCATGTCAGTGTTTCTCAACTATTCCAGTACTCGGGGCCAACATACCACCAGACCAAGCTGAAATCCTGCCACGGGGGCGAGCTTGTGACCCTCCTCCATGGCCTTTTGCACCCATTCTCTGTAGTGAGAGATGACGCGCGACTGGGCACCACAAGCCATGACCAGGCGGATACGTTCAAGTGCTTCGCTTGCAACTGCAGTGCCTCCAGCATCAGCTGCAGCAGTAGCAGACTGGCCCTTGACTATCAATGGTAGAACCACAGCCAGGACAATGAGGATGTACAGGACCAGTGAAGACGTCACCAAGGTAAGGTCCCAGCTCCAGACAAAGGCGATAATCAGCGCCGCCCAGATGGTGCCATTGTACTCCAGAAAGGTTCCCAGGCGCTCGGAAACGCCGACTTGGAGCGTGTTGGATGTTGAAGTGATGGCTGTAGCTGGTGCTCCAGCGGGCATCGAGTCGATGGCATGGATGGACTGGGCAAAGAGCGACCGGATGTAGTGAAGACGGATGGCAGAAGATAGACGGATGCCGATCATTCTGAAGCAGTACTTGTTGATGCTGTTCAAGGTCCAACGGCCCAAGAAGAGCGCCATGATGTACAGAGCTTGCTTGTTGAGGATGCTCTTAAACGTGTCGGGCGACATGGTGGTCGAGTCCCTAAAGTAGTCCGTGAACTGTCCGACGAGCTGACCAAAGACAATGTTCATCAGAGGCATGGTGATGCCAGCGCCGATGGACGCCACCGAGGCGATGCCGTAGACGCAAAAGTCCCATTTCGTCGCGTAGGTAAAGACTCGAAGGTAGTCGGAGAAGGCTGGCGTTCGTTGCGGTCTCTGGGAGTCTGCTTCTGAGGTTTCGTTGGTGAGGATGGGTATCTCTGTGCTTGCCTCGCGTCCACCAAGAGTGTGAGACTCAGGAGAGGAAGGTGGAACGGCCATGGTGAAGTCCTGGTCCTATTCTTGTGATTGTCTAGAGGAGATGGTTAGCTTGGTCGTGGTGTTGCGGAGGAGGGGAAACAAGCTTACGATCACGGCAATCTGAGGCCCTCCTCAATGGTATTGACAACGAGTATTGCCTCGATACCAAGACCAATGGTCTCGATCATGCAAGGGAAAGGAGAAAGGGATAGTCAGGAGTGTAGAGAAGCGAAGAAAAAGGCGAGCGAGGACTCGACAGAAGGAAGAAGCAAGACAAGATGAAAAGAAGAGAAGAACGGCGCTTGCTTTCTCAAATTTAGGAGAGACAAAACAAGTCATTATATCCATCTTTTACAGAAAATGAGGTGCCTGCGAAGCTATCCCTGCCTCGTCTGGTCCCGCACTCACTCCTCGTAAACTCGATTACCTCTTTTGGGCATGATACGAACGCAGGGATCAGCAGACCCACCAGATCTTGTCAGACAGTCTCGGACAAGGGTACAAGGCGTTTGGCGTGATGACGCACACAAACAGATGTATCTGTTCTTGGTCGGGTACGGGGTTTACGAAGGACCCGGCAGTGCAGTCGCGGGATTGCACAAGCCAAGCACGCGTATCTGCCCCTAAGTGGCCATTGCCATTTTGCGCTGAGGAATCGTGAGCGTCTTTAAAGTACGAATATCATGACCAACGACAGGTCGCAGAGGATGCGGGGTCCGTCATGTTCCCGCCTCCCCGTCATCAAATTGGTGATGAATAGACGGTGGTAACAAGGAGTGGCCCGCGGTGGTGGAGGGTCAGTGGTAGTCGCATTGACGCGCCCATCCAACGGCGTTGAAGACGGTTAAAGCTGGTTGCCTGCCCTCTTGGCCAACGGGATCTCGATGAAGAGTCTGTGAACCATGACTCGTATCAAGTTACGGCTGTATCAAGTATGGGTCACAATAGAAGAAAACAGAAGAGAGAGACGTTGGCAAAAAGAAGGGTCTGGTCGGGGATAACAAACAACGCATCTCTCCTCAACCAGACGAGAAACATCCAAAAAGAAAGGGTCTGGCCGGGGATTGAACCCGGGACCTCTCGCAAGCTTGCTTTCGGGTTTGCCCTAAGCGAGAATCATACCACTAGACCACCAGACCGTGTAAGGACCGTGAGGCTCTTGTTCCTGGCGGCCGGTCTCAAATTGCGCTCCTTGAGCTCGGGGGTGACACGTGGGCGGACAGTCTCAGGCACCCCCTCCCACCTACCTATCAATGAATGATGAGAAGTAACCGCCTCGACAGAATATGACAGAGGGGGGTGATAGAGTCAAGGAACGTATTCTGAGATATCGACAATGAAGATCATCTTAAAGAAAGGGACATAGATAAGTGCCCAGGCAACGCAAGGGAACCCCTCAATCACGTTCCAATGATTGATGCCTCAGGCCACACGATTCAAATCTCACGTCACTCACGCTGAGTTCAATGTGTGCTTGCCACGCATTTAATATACAATTCTCGAGGAATTCTCAAATACATGAATTGGTTCCTTGTACTGTACATAATGTTTTATGTGAGTCGGTCTTGGCACGACTGTGGCTGTTTTGAAACTGCCTTCCACGAAACCAGACCACTCGACACGGGCAACGGTCAAGGCCGCGCCGGGGAAAGACTGAGATATGGATGTTTATAAGTTCGTCAAGTAGAAGTATAGAAAGTCTTACTAATCATCATGATATGGCTAGAATGACCTTGCATTTATTGCATTGTTTGCAATGGTGCTAGGAGAACAGAGGTGCGTACTACTCTAACGAACCCACCCTATAGGATAAGAAGCCTTTGTCTATTCTCCATGTTCCAGCTGCCAAGATCGATAGGATTGTAGTCTAAGTTTGACTGTGGGGCCATGGCAGAGTAGTAGAGCAGTTCGTGCGAGTTGATGATCGGATCTATGACGGCAAGGTCATGCTGGGAGGTGACTGATAATGAAAGCAACGCCTGGGGAGCACGTGTCTTATCACGTGTTCTGGCCTCAGCTGCCCTTGATCATACTGTTCTACACCCGTGTCCCTGAGTGGAGAAGAATATATATTCTGAAGCATCTTTGCGCCTTGTGACGTCTTCATACCTGCGCATCAGTGACCAGATCTAGGCATTAGGGACCATTGAACGCGGCATTTGCAACCGATGTACGCCAATAGAGCACGTCAAGTCTGGAGGACACAACCACGTCGGTAATCGCTCTTACACCACGGCTGCGAGAAAGGCCGGACTATAGTTCCGACTAAGATTGCTAACCATCGTCCCTGTAGATCATAGGATCAACGGACTTATAGTGTTCTCCTTATCATGCCAAGAACTATAACAAATGCGACTTGTAGCTAGCTCCGCTGTTATCTTTCAGAACAATATTTTGATGAACATGTTTGTTTGCACTCCTATCTTCGACTAAAGACTCAACTCGACCGACTACGCTTTCTATCACCTTGACTCCTAACCACACCCCCGCCTGGATTGCCCCCATCACCTTCTAGCCCTTCAAGAATCCCACCCTCATATGTCCATTGCCTCCTCTGTTGGACCTAAAGTAGTATGGCACAAAGGTAATCTCCCGCTCATCTCCTACCTCCTGATCAGCAGCCGCCATCCCGGGTGTCACACCGCGAGGCTTAGAGTCCCAGTTTGTCAGTTGCCTCTGCCAGCACTTTGACTTGAGGACAATGTACTCTTCGCCAGTCTGCTCGCTGACCCGCTTCTCTTCGGTAACTGGACTATCCCGTCGGAGGATGGTGTCCTTGAAGTGGTTTGTCTCCCATTCGTTGTCGACGTCTTCGGCACAGTAGATGATGGGTCCACGAGCCAGAGTGAGCGTGTTCTGGTTTGTATGAGGGTGTGGTGAAATGTATCGTGGCTCAAAGTTGCCAACCTCGAGAGTAAAGGACGGGTTGGTCGAGGCATAAGCAGGATTGAGGGTGATGTATCCCTTGGAAATGCTGACTTGGTCGGAACCAGGGCTTGGGGTCAGCGCGTATTGGCCTTGAGCCCACGCTGGGAGACGAAGGCGAATGGTGGTCTGAGTCTCGGGCGCTGAGAGTTGGAACTTGATCTTTCCCTCGAGCGGCCAGTTCGATTCCTGCTCAAGCACAACCGTCTTTCCCTCTACCTCAAACGTCACCTTGGCAGTCGTATAAAGATGAACATTGACATAAGCTCCGCCGTCTTGGGCTCCATAGTCCCAGAGGTAACCTCCCAGGCTGCCGTACAACCTCGCCAGGTTGGGAGGACAACAGGAACACCAAAACCAGTCATATCGAACACTCTTGTCGGCCTCTGAGCTTGCGAGTTGGTTGACGTATGTGAACTCCTTGCCGTTTAGACTCATGGCCGTCATGACCACATTGTAGAGACTAAGCTCGAGGACATCTCCGTATCGACTATCAAGGTCAAGATGAAGGAGTCGTTCTGCTAGCATCATAACGGCAATAGAGGCGCAAGTTTCTGAGTAACAGCCTCCTTCGTCAGTAGACTGAGGAAGGTAGTGATCAACACTGAAGCCCTCCCACTGCTTGATAGAGCCGATCCCACCGGTCAGATACATCTTTTGATCGACCATGTTATCCCAAAGACGAGACAGAGCTTCAGTCCACTCCTTGGGAGCAGAAATCTCCTGGCTTTTGATCTGATGATTGTAAATCAGGTCTGCCACAGCAACCAAGAGATACACAGCGCGAACACTATGTCCCTCAATGGTCTTTTGTTCGAGAATTGGGAGATGAGCCTGATTAACCCAGTACGAGTCATGCTCAGGATAAGAATCAGGCCGAGCCCAAAAGTTATCCTTGCGTTGCTCCGTCTCCCACACGTAGTAGTGCTTCCCGTCTTGGCCCTTGGGGTTGCCCCTCTCCTCGAGGAAGTACTTGGCGAGGTTGTACGCCTGCTGACTGCCGGTCGCGCTGTATAGACGGAAGAGCGCGAGTTCGATTTCTGGGTGTCCGGGATAGGCGTGAATCTGGTTTTCGGCAGGGCCAAAGGTCTTGTCGATATGGTTGATGTATTTGAGGATGGGTTCCATAAGGAGGTCATTCTTGTAGTAGCTCTTGTGGGCAAGGGCAGCCTCAAGAAAATGGCCGGCGTTGTATCTGTGATAATGGTTAGCATTGTAATTGGGTTCTGGGACAGTTGACTTGCAGCTCGTGCATATCCTTGACGTTGGTCCATCGCTTGTCAGGCTCGACAACCGTATAGTGAACGTTGAGGTAGCCATCCTCATGCTGGGCACTGCGAACCATCTCGACCAGTTCTTGGACTGCCTTGTCGATTTCCTCGTCATAGTTCTCTCCTAACCAGTAGCAGGCTGCCTCAATCCACTTGGCAATGTCACTGTCCCAGAAGAGGTGGAAAGGAACAGGCCACATGGCGTGGTCATCATAGATGGGGTGCCATTTCAACTTGAAGCAGTCGTAGCGTCCAGTTGTCTTCAACTGTTCAAGCTGAGTATGGATAGAAGTCTTGCGGATAGTGTCTCTCCTGACAGACAGCAGAGTCTTGCCGGTAAAGGCAGACTGGGAAAAGACCGACTGAGGGTGGGACATGATGAAGGGGCTAGCTCAGCTCGGGAAAGATGCAAGCCAGTAAGAGGAGATGAGATGCTACGGAGCAGCGGGTTATCAAACACAGACTCGAGCTGACAACGTATCATGGACTTATATCCAGCTGAGGCTATCGTGGACCCACGAGTCGCGCGAGAAGCCCCAACGTCCCCCCGGGGAGTACAGCTCATCTTCCCCATCTAGGCATACCAGCTTGATAAGCGGGGAGGCCAATGAGCTCAGGTCGGCGCCCTTCAGCCGGTCGGAGCAAGCAGCCGATGCGGGGGTCGGGGCGTCAAACCGACGGCCGGGAATAGCGCCCTTGCAAGTTGGCAATAAGCGTCGGCTCGCCATTGGGCGCTTCGAGTCACACGGGGCACCCTTGGGCAGTTTAACCTGCCCACCAGCAGCTATCATGAACTAGTTGGCACGGTTGGTTGACTCGCGATAATGGCCCACTAACCAACCCCCAGCCCCTTGTATGCTTGAAGGAAGGCATCCATCCTCGCCGTGTGTGTTGGGACCTCGAGTTATTCTATCTCAGGGCTTGTTTTAGTGTGGATATCGGCTTCAGTCCCCATTGGAGCGCATGGATTCGCAGAGATTATGATGTAGTTCTCTCCCCATTCGTCCTTGTTTGTCTCCCATTCGCAAAAGGTCCACCTCCGTATCTCCAAATTCTCCCCCGCAAACCCATGCATGGGTTTATCCACTTCCCCGGGATCTGCCAAGACTCTGCTGGATAAGACAGCTGCTTCAAGAGGCTGTTCAAGGGCCGGTTGAGTATATATATCCCAGCGTTGCCTCGAGTTGAAGATCCTGACCAGCCTCGACACCTTCATCGCCATCTTTACCAAGCTACGCTCCCCTCCTGACTCTGTGTTTTGAACTGCAAAGTCAACTTGATCATCATGGCGCCGCCTGAGAAAGTCGTTCCAACCGAGGTTGAGCTTACACAGCTGGACTTGGATGATCAGCATACCCAAGACCTCATCCAGCGTGCTCAAGCCAGTGAGGCGGCTGACCGGCAGTTGACGGTGCGACAGGCACTCAAGAAGTACAAGAAGGGCGTGTTTTGGGCTTTTTTCCTGTCCACCAGTCTTATCATGGAGGGTTATGACCTTGTGATTGTCAGTGCCCAAAATCTGATATATGACAGGACTTGATACTGACACACGCAACAAAGATCACCTCATTCTACGGCCAGACGCAGTTCAGGGAGCGTTTTGGTGTCTACGATCCCAGGACTCAGCAGAAGCAGATCACTCCTGCTTGGCAGTCTGGTCTTTCGAACTCGGCCTTGGTTGGCCAGCTTGCTGGTCTCGTCGCCAACGCGTTCTGTCAGGATAGGTTTGGTGCTCGATACACCATGATGTTCTTCCTGGCCTGGATGGCCGTCATGATCGCCATTCCTTGCTTTGCACCCTCTCTGCCTATCCTTGCTTGGGGTGAGGCCATGTGCGGTGTTTCTTGGGGTGTTTTCCAGGTAAGTTGGCTGGACTTGTCAGCTACCTTGGAGTTGCAAGAGACTTGAAGCTAATATGTGTTTGTTCAAACCAGACTCTTTCCACAACCTACGCCTCCGAAGTTGTTCCTACCGTTCTCAGACCTTACGTCACCGCCTACGTCTGCATGTGTTGGGGCGCCGGTATCCTTCTCTCCGGCGGTGTCGTCCGTGCTGTAGCCGGCATCGAGGGCGACATGGGTTGGCGACTCCCCTTCCTCCTCCAGTGGATCTGGCCTCTTCCTCTCTTCATTGGAGCCTACTATGCCCCCGAATCTCCCTGGAACGCCGTTCGACGAGGCCAGCTTGATGTGGCAAAGCGGAGTTTGACGCGTCTTCATGAGGATAACGCTGAGAGGGAGGCCGAGGTCGATGCTACTCTTGCTTATATCCGACACACTACCGCGTTGGAGAAGGCCGAGACACAAGAGGCTAGCTTCCTGGACTGTTTCCGTGGAACTAATCTCTGGAGAACCGAGATTGTGAGTGGATTCTTGCTTCAATGTTTCGTCTAATAGCTAACCCTTGACCAGAACTGTGTTGTCTGGGCTGCTCAGATCCTCGGTGGTAACGCTCTCGTCGCTTATGGAGTCACCTTCCTTCAGTCCGCAGGCTTCTCCGAGATTGCTTCCCTGAACCTCAACATCTCTCTGTCTGCATGCTATGTCGTCGGTGGTGTCATCTCCTGGTTCCTCTTCCCTCACCTTGGCCGAGCGACCCTCTACATGAGCGGCCTGACGTTCCTCTTCTTTACGAACCTCGCCATCGGTGGCCTTGGCTTCGCTAAGAGCGAAGGTGCCCAGATGGCTATCGGTATCATTCTGGTGGTTTCCAACTTGGTCAACATGGTCACTGTTGGACCTGTCTGTTATCCCATCGTTGCCGAGACTCCCTCTGGACGCCTCCGTTACAAGACCATTGTTATTGGACGATTTGTGTATAATCTCACTGGTCTTGTCGAGCACACCATAACTCCTCGAATGATTTCTCCTCTCGGTAAGCTCTTACTCGATTGTACTCTCCCCAAAAATGCACTAACACCTCTGCAGGTTGGAACTGGGGAGCCAAGGCTGGTCTCTTCTACGCAGGCACCAACCTCCTCTGTAACACCTGGTGCTACTTCCGACTTCCCGAGACCAAGGACCGCACATTCGGTGAAATCGACGTGCTCTTCGAGAACAAGATTCCCGCTCGCAAGTTCAAGTACACTGCTGTCGACCGTAAGTACTGGCCTCTCTTGGTAAGCCTGTGAAAGAAGCTAACCCGTGGGATAGAATTTGCTGAGTCGCACGAAGTCAAGGGCGAGGATGCCGCTTAATTCTTTACTGGCCTGTCGTTCTGGTCACGGTATTGCACACTAATCAGCCGCAAGGGATGGGAGCTACATCTTTGCTTTAGATACAGTCATGTAGATAAAAGACCAAGTCCCTTCTTATCTTCAATCTGACCCATCTGATTCCGACCTGCCAAGTTCCAGACTCAGCTGCTCTCTGAGCTGAGTGGTTTCGAGCGGCGTGAACTAGCCAGCTTAGTCTTGAAGCAATCACCAGCCACGGCATGAACTAGCGTTGGCCGGGCTCAAACTGACTCGAGATGCATCCATCCACTGAGGAAAAACGTTTGTTGGGGGCCTCGGGGATTCTCCGCACGCACAAGAGCAGGGTCTTCCCTGTCTCCCTCGACAGAAGGGGAACCTCACAAGCATTCCAGCCCGGATCAACTGGAGGTGGTGTCGACCCCTGTAGATGACAAGGTGACACGCCCGGAAAGGTCGTCTCTTATGTAAATCCCGCCCCTTCACCGCGTGATGGAGGCTGGGGTACGCATTTCCCGAGTATTTCCCCAGATGGAAGCTTCAGTGGGACTGTGGGGTTGGCGTTGCGATATAACCGATGCTCGAGGCCGAGTTGGGCCAACTGTGACTTGTCTGGTGACCAGGGCCGGCATCGGCTCACGGATTAAATCCGTGGCTATTTGTTGATCACGGCTTGGCGTTGGGCGTTGGGACTTGTACGTACCTATCTCATGAAGCTGTCATGTTGATACCCGACCAACTGCATCATTTTCTTATCTATCAAGCATGATGTGATGTTATCTTACTGTTGTTGGCTGCGTCGAATACGAAGCAATTCATCCTCTCTCTCTCCGCAAAATGATCAAGCTGTATCCAAGACCTCCAAACCGCTGTCCCCTGTCTCTCGGCGCACTTGCAAGACTGCGGATCTGCCCCATCCCCAACCTCGTTTCCTCCTTCGCACCCAAGAGCATTGCGACCTTGACCGCATTCCGGATCTCGCCATCATTCATATGGAGCTGCGAGGGGCGCTTATAGGCCGCGCCATTTAGAACACGAGGCGGTCTAGCTTTGGCAGCGAATCTTCTCCAGATCTGCTCTCTCGTCGCCTTGCCTAGTCCCGGGTAATACAGCGTCAAGTGAATCCTGCTCCGAAAGGCTGGGCCAATGGCCTTTGCGCGATCAAGAGGCCGCGATAGTATTCGAATATCCTCGGCATTTGATTAGTAACAGGCTCAAGACCAAGGAGGATATAGCTACCAGAGAAGCACGCCTACAGTCTCATTGTGTGTCAAGTGGTCCACGGGCCGTTGCTGTAAGAAGAGGTCGCACTCGTCAACCAAGACGATGGCAGTCCGCCTTTTAGTCAGATTCAGGGCCAAGTTCAGCTTGGATTGAACCTTGTATGCTTCTCTGCCGAGTTCTTCCTCGCTGAGAATGTAAAGGGGCCTTTGGACCTTGTCAGCTACGGCTTCTGCTGTGAGGGTCTTGCCAATGCCGGCGCTACCGAGGAACAGAATAACGATGCCGAGCCCCTTACCCCCAACAATGTCATCGAATGCGGGTTCGTTGTTAGCGTGGCCCCTGACGAAGGAGAGCGTCGGGTTCTTGTAGACTGATGGAAGTAGGAGTTAGGTTACGGTGTTTTACGGCATTGGGTTTTGATGCTGTCATGTATTAATAACTTTGTCTTTTGCTATTGTGGCTGACGGTCTCGTCATTGGAAACAACAACAATGGAAGCAGGAGCTCCGGAAATACGTCGTCGTTCTAGGTAATGTCGGGGAGGTGGTTAGGTTCAAATTCACACCAGAGATTCGCCTTGAGCGACTAGCCTCGTACTGTGGAGTTGCAAAGAAGGAGTTGCCCGTCAGTAAGGTGGCCTGAAAGAGTAGTTAGCCGTGGATGGAAGGACTCTCCCTGTTGGAAACCCCAAGATCCGCCTCTTCCTTAACCCCGTCTTTTAGCTTTCCATGTCGAATGTGGACATCGAGATGGAGTTCCTCCTCCCCCAAAGAGGCCGTAGGGCTTTGATTCCGACCGTTTAAACTATTGCCCGTGACGTAGATCTGCGGTTTAATGGATTTAGAATCGAGAAATTCAATACTATAACGCTTAATCCAGTTTAAGTTTAAGTACCTACGCAGTAACATCTAAGGCTTAAAGAACCCAGC
>JABFEX010000340.1:0-21809 GCA_013623515.1 Fusarium illudens
GCGCGTGTGGCTAGGGTTCCATTTGAGAGGGAGCGGGGCCTTTTAATCGGACCCTGCGGCTGGAGAGAAAAAAATGGAAGAACTTCTGGCCACTGCCGCAGTCTTTTTGGGGGGCTCGGGATGGGGAATCGGGGCGTTTTGGCAGGGACCTCTGTTAAGGAGGTACCTGCACAGCCTTGTCATGACGCCTGTCGGAGCCTGGGTTGGGTTCTTTGGCTGGGGGGGAGTGTGTGGTGTAAGCGCCTCTGCTTACGGGAGCTGGAATGGACAACTGAGGAGTGAGGAAGCTGCTGGAAAAGGCGACAAGAGAAGAGAATGAAGAGATTAATATATTGGTAAAAAATGACATACATACAAGATGCTGAATACCTCTTATCCTCGTAGCATCATCTCCCCCGTTGATAGTCCAACTCCTCCGAGGCCCGCCAGTGTGGTACGCCTAACCAAGTCCCTCGTACCAAGGCCCAGGTCGTGCATTATCAGCACCGCCACAGAATCGACATTCTTCCACACAATTCCATGAGGTGCACGCTTCGCCGGCTGGCGACCCTTCCTTGCTTCCTTGCCCGCCCGCGCTTGCTTGCTCGCTCGCTGCAGCCTCCCTTTCTTCTCAAAAGCCGTCCTCTCATCAATCCCCCAGCCGGCGCCTGACCTTGACCTCGACGTCGCTGTTCAACATCTCCCCTCTCTTCTCCTCCCTCTGTCGCGACTAGGTGTCTTCTTCTTCTTGCCTTGTATTCACCTGCACAGGCCGAGCGCTCGATCTGATCGCCTTCTATCGCTGTCGTCCTCGTCGTCGCCGTAATCGCCCTCGCCCTCCACTTCCCCCGATTTTCGTCCACTCAGGAAAAGAGAGCGAACCCGTGCAACTTCTCGCTGCCCCGCCGTCGGAAACTCGAGATAATCCCTTTTTTCCGGGAACAAGGTACGAACGATCATACAAGCTCTGCTTTATATCGCAAAGGCGTATTCCGATTTTGCGCTTTGATGCAATTTCCTTAATCTGGCAATCTTCCATTTGCCGCGCGCGCAAACTCGGGAGCCTCTTTTGCCTGCTTTGTTTTGAGCTTTACTAATACTTGAATCCCCCCCAGTCCTTCCCTCATCTCCATCTCCTCGACTCTGATAACTCAGAATCTTTCCACAACAACACACCGTCAAGATGGTCAAGGAAACCAAGTTTTACGATACCCTGGGGGTAAGCATCAATCTGTCTGCAGCCTTCCTGGCCTCGCGCTAAAACATTCCACTAGGTTTCCCCAACTGCCACTGAGCAGGAGCTGAAGAAGGCATACAAGACCGGTGCCTTGAAATACCACCCTGGTACGTCCCTTGAAACTAGCCCTTGCGTTACCAGCACCTAACGTTTTCCAGACAAGAATGCGCACAACCCTTCTGCCGAGGAAAAGTTCAAGGAAATCTCCCACGCCTACGAAATCCTCTCCGATTCACAGAAGCGCCAGGTCTATGATCAATATGGCGAAGCCGGCCTCGAGGGCGGCGCCGGTGGTGGCGGCATGGCCGCTGAGGATCTGTTTGCCCAGTTCTTCGGAGGAGGCGGCTTTGGAGGAGGTCTTGGCGGCATGTTTGGCGGCGGCGGCATGAACCGCGGCCCTCCCAAGGCCCGCACCATCCACCACACCCACAAGGTCTCCCTCGAGGACATCTACCGCGGCAAGATCTCCAAGCTTGCTCTCCAACGGTCCATCATCTGCCCCAAGTGCGAGGGTCTCGGTGGCAAGGAGGGCGCTGTCAAGCGCTGCCCGGGCTGTGATGGCCACGGCATGAAGACCATGATGCGCCAGATGGGTCCCATGATCCAGCGATTCCAGACTGTCTGCCCCGACTGTAACGGAGAGGGTGAGATCATCAAGGAGAAGGACCGGTGCAAACAGTGCAACGGAAAGAAGACGACCGTCGACCGCAAGGTCCTCCACGTGCACGTCGACAAGGGTGTTAGAAGCGGCACTAAAGTCGAGTTCCGAGGTGAGGGTGACCAAGCGCCTGGCGTCCAGGCCGGCGACGTCGTTTTCGAGATTGAGCAGAAGCCCCACGCCCGCTTCACCCGTCGGGAAGACGACCTGCTCCATGTCTGCGAGATTGAGCTCATCACTGCTCTGGCTGGTGGCACCATCTACGTCGAGCACCTCGACGACCGGTGGCTCGCTATCGATATCCTCCCTGGTGAGGCCATTGCTCAAGGTTCGTACCCAATTCCTCACGTGTTCCAAATGTGTTCCAAATGTGTTCCAAGCTGACAGTTCCAGATGCTGTGAAGATGGTTCGCGGCCAGGGCATGCCCTCTCCCAGGCACCACGACTTCGGCAACATGTACATCAGATTTAACGTCAAGTTCCCCGAGAAGAATTGGACCGAGGACCCCGAGATCTTTGAGGCCCTCCGCAAGGCTCTCCCCTCACCTGCCCTTCAGAACGTTCCTCCCACCGACGCCATGACGGAGCCTGCCAGCCTCGAGGACCTCGACAACCAGGCTCAGACCAGAGTCTTCGGTAACTCCGACGGCATGGACGACGATGATGAGGATGGTCACCCCGGCGGTGAGCGCGTGCAGTGCGCTTCACAGTAAGCCAACAACGGCTAGGCACTCGAGCCGAGTGCAGCAACAACTCTCGACGCCATGACGGCGTCGGCTGCCAAAGCGTCGTCCCTCGACTGGGAACACAAACCATCAACTCCGTGGGACGACGGCGCAGCTGAGGAAGGGCGTTGACGAGCCTGTCAGCGTCGCCTAATCATCCATCCAATGATACCACAACGAGCGGAGGACATAGTCCAGGTGTAGTGACGGTGTTGACGAGAGGGTGCCTGCCGCGGAGGGGCAGACCCGAGGATGAGCAGAGTGGGGGTTTTCACGCACTTGAAGGATCGTGTTTCGGGGTCGTGGAGCATTTGATCTGACTGGGAGGCGTTTTGAGGTCATAGACGATTAAATGAATTTGGTAGTTGCAGACGTAGACCACGAACATGATGATTTGACTCACAGCTTGTTTCGATATCTGAACAATGAGTGAACCTTTTCAAGATCAGCGATAACCACTGAATGCACATCCTTCTTGCTGGCCCAGTCACGTTCTTCTCATTTCCTCTTATTTTAGTTCCGTAATACCGTCACTCTGCAACCTCTGCAACCTCTGCAACCTCTGCATCCACCATCGCCTCACCCCCCTGTGCTTCGCCCTGCTCCTCATCCTGCTCCGTTGCTTGCTTTCTTAGATTCTCCGTATTGTATAGCAAACTCTTTACTACCTTCTCCTCCACTTCGAGCTCCGCCGCCTCGACATCCTCGTCACTTACGAGAGCCGTTGTGCTCGTTGCGAGCTTCTCGTCAGTCATGGTCAAAGAGTAGATGGCCAGGCTCTTTGCCTTGGTAGGATCGCTGGGATCGAGAGCGGTGACGATTTTGGGCGGCTCATCCCCGCTGGCGGGCTTGACGGCCAGGCCGAGGGGGTTGCCGGGGATTTGGATGATTGCAGGATGGTTGAGGGTGCTATCCTGGGTAAGTTGCCATGAAAAGATTGCCGGGATACTATTCGAGTCAGCAGATGCCTGAAATACAGCTTCAGAAAACTTACCCCTCGCAAATGGCCAGGATGTAGACGAGCTCAGTCCCCTCATGTGGGTATACCAACGTGTGAAGGCTCGAGACGGCCACCTTGGTCAGATCTGGCAGAATCTCCTGGGCCAAGGACAAGATGCTCTTCCGCGACAGAAGCTTGCTGGCCTCCCAGTCCCACACAAACAGGTCCTCGTCACCACCGCCTGACACGAGAACATCCCCGCGAGGGACAGGGACCGTCATTGAGCTGATAAACTCCTTGTGGCCGAAGCAGAACCCCTCAATGACATGTGCCTGAGGAATGTACCTTGATAGCCTAATGTGCTCATCGCGGTCGCCGGTAATGATGTATCGCCGTCCTTCACTCTCGGTGATGGCAACTGAAGTCAACATGGAGACGTGTCCGAGCAGGAGTGTGATGTCAAAGCTAGAGCTGTCAGCCTTGGACTCGGACTCGGCCTTGGTACGCGTCGCAAGCTCCATCTGACGCTGCTGGTTGTTAAGAGCACGCAGGTTGCGCTTGGAGTGAACGGTGGTGGCATTGGCCGAGGGCTTGTACGCGGGCTTGGCCGGGGCAGGAGTCGAGGGCTGGGAGGTGGCGGCGGCTTCGGAGTCGGGGTCAAAGAAGAGAGGGAGCGCGTAGACGTCGCCGAACTTGTCGGCGCAGATGATCTGGGAGTCTGGTCCGATGGCTACATCACTTGGACGCTTGGGCATGGTTCTAACAAAGTGTCAACTCATGCGTGTCTTGTATTTGTCGGTTGCAACATACCGTTTGCTGAGCTGAGTGAGGCTGCCCTTTCCATCGTTCTCAAAAACCCAGATGACCTTGTCGTGTCCTGTGATAGCCAGAACATGAGATCCGTCACTCGTGCTCGTCAAGTGAGTGATGACAGGTCGATCCGGAACCCGTGAGATGTTATTCTCCTGGGCCCGCGGCTGATTCCTGTTTTTACTCTTCTTGCCTCCCTTCTTCTTCTTCCCCGAAGCCTGCTTATCCACGGAGTCCTCGGTCTGCTCGGCCTCCTTGACTGCTTCGTCCTTTGGCTCCTCGACCTTTTGTCGTTTAGCTGGTGGTTCATCGTCGCCCTCTCCTTCGGCGGCGGCGGGCTCCTGGCTCACAGGCTTCTCACTTGAGGCTTCATCTGAAATGGCCTTGACGGCAGCGTCTACTTTGTCGACGTCGGGATGCTTCCATGTCGATAGGTGAGCACCGTCGTCCAGGCTGAATGAGTGAATCTTTCCTCCCCGGGCAGCAAACAAGACACTGCCACTGACGTGGACAACATTGTACGGGATCTTCATACTGAGCCCGGTACAGAGTCAGGCTGTACGAGATAAATTGGCCGTTCAATTGCTGAGCGAGAACCCAAGTCAAGAAGCTCTTGACGTTGAGGCCCCATGTGAAAAAAAGATACATGTACAATGTACCTCAACCTGCAGCAGCCCCACACACACCCAAAGAGGACTAGCTCCACCAAGCCCTAGCGACACGAGCACACATTTTTCTCGCGCGCCGTCAAATTTGATTTTTCTGCTTCATCACAACTTCCAACCACCAAAAAAAATCAACAAATATACCCCTTGCCCTTAAACAACCTGCCTTCATAACTAAGAAGATATGGGGGGCAAGACTAACAAGGCCGGCTACTTCGACAAGCTCAAGGGCTTGCTCGAGGAGTATGCCTCCATCTTCATCGTCGAGATTGACAATGTCAGCTCTCAGCAGATGCACGAGATCCGACAGTCTCTCCGGAACAAGGGTGTTGTCCTGATGGGCAAGAACACCATGGTACGTGATCGCGCGGCGCGAAATTGCTTGGTGTCAATTTTTTGCTAATGCTTCTGCCAACAGGTCCGCCGAGCCTTGAAGACCTTCCTCGCCGACTCCCCCGAGTACGAGCGTCTCCTCCCCCACGTCAAGGGCAACGTCGGTTTCGTCTTCACCAACGAGGACCTCAAGGAGATCCGTGATGTCATCCTCTCCAACAAGGTCGCCGCCCCTGCCCGTGCCGGTGCCGTCGCCCCCGTCGACGTCTGGGTCCCCGCTGGAAACACCGGCATGGAGCCCGGCAAGACCTCCTTCTTCCAGGCCCTCGGTGTCCCCACCAAGATTGCCCGTGGTACCATTGAAATCACCACCGATCTCAAGCTCGTTGAGGCTCACTCCAAGGTCGGCCCCTCCGAGGCCACCCTCCTCAACATGCTCAACATCTCTCCCTTCACCTACGGTATGGGCATCTCCCAGGTCTACGACCAGGGCCAGTCCTTCCCCCCCGAGGTTCTGGACATTGGTGAGGAGCAGCTTCTCGGCACCCTGGCCTCTGCCATCACCACCATTGCCACCATCTCGCTGGCTCTGAACTTCCCCACCCTCCCCTCCATCATGCACTCTCTCGTCAACAGCTACAAGAAGGTTCTCGCCGTTGCTATCACCACCGAGTACAGCTGGCCCGAGATTGAGGAGCTCAAGGACCGCATCGCCAACCCTGACGCCTACGCCTCCGCCGCCCCTGCTGCCGGTGCCGCCGACTCTGGTGCCGCCGCTGCTGAGGAGAAGAAGGAGGAGTCCGAGGAGGAGGAGGAGGAGGATGAGGGCTTCGGTGGTCTCTTGTATGTTGCCCCCGCAGGTCACGACCTGGACACGATCGCTAACAGATTTGCAGTGACTAAATGTAGCCACATCACGATGATGATGTACGGCCGGATTTCAGGACTTTGGTTGGTTTTACGACTCATGGATCTTAAAAATGGGGTACATAGATCGTCTGCTGGACAATTGAACCTGTCGCGACGGTTACGAAACGATCCTGGACGTCCACCCCTATGCAGATGCTGTGACAGGATCTCGGACATGAAACACCCACCACGTTGCCGATGGAGTGGTTTTGCCCAAAAGGTTAGTCGAGAGCCCCACGCGTTTCCTTTTCACTTATACCCCCCCCTACGTCCGAATGATTATACAAATGATCAAGAGCTTTTTAACCCTGACATCTCGTGATGACCACATCAACACCTTATGACGGACGTTTTCAAAAAATCATGTGTTTTGACAACTGCTTTTGAGGGGTATCAAGGCTAACAGTCAAGCATTACAGGTCTCCCCGATTTTTCGCCCTTCGCCTTTTCATCTTACATGGTGTGATGCCCGTATCATTTCCCTATTTAAAAGTTCCCCAATCATCCCGTCCCGGCCTGTCCCGTATCCTGCCCTACCCCAGCCGACTCTGTGGGATGATGATCCAGTATCCTCCGTGCCGTATCTATCGCCCGACCCGGGAGACCTGCCAGTCTCGCGACTTTAAGCGCGTGGCTCTGGCGGTTAATGCCTCTTCGTAGCTTGTGATTGTAGACAAAGCCTCCCTGTTCATCCTCGTCCACATCGGTGCAGTACGTCTGCACGGTCCCCCCTTCCGGGGAGCACAAGCCCTCAGCCGCGGCCAGGTCCGCGACGGCATGAAAGTGTGTCGCAAAGAGGGTCCGGCATTGGTTGACAGTCGCCAGGTGATGCAGGCACGCGTAGGAGACGGCCGTGCCATCCTCCGGCGTCGTGCCTCGGCCGATCTCATCCATGATGACGAACGATCGTGGTGTGGCCTGCTTGAGGATGTGAGCCGTCTCGAGCATCTCAACCATGAAGGTGCTCTGGTCTCGGTAGAGGTTGTCCGCCGACCCCACGCGGCTGAAGATGGCGTCCACGACCCCTATCTCGGCGTACGACGCCGGGACATAGCAGCCGATCTGTGCCAGGATGGTGATGAGTGCGTTCTGTCGTAGAAAGGTGCTCTTGCCAGCCATGTTCGGCCCCGTGATGAGCCAGATACGCCCGTCCTTGGCCGACCCTACCAGACAGTCGTTCCGAACAAAGTTTCGGCCCTGTTCAAAGAGACCGCCTTCGACGGTGGGGTGTCGGCCTCCGACGATGGTGTGACTAGTCGTGTTGTTGAGAGACGGTCGCACGAGATGCTGCTCGCGAGAGAGCTTAGCGAATGCCGTGGCGATGTCGAGCTCATCGAGGACGGCGGCGTTGCGGCGAAGCTTGACGAGATTGCGGACGACGTGCTCACGGAGCGAGTGGAAGACGGCCTGCTCCTCGGCGCGGATCTGCATGCGCACCTGGTCGAGTCGTTGGCCAAGGTGTGTCCATTCGGTGAGGTGGAAGGATCGCGTAGATCGGCTGGACGAGAGGGGGCGCACGTCGACGAGGTTGCGGGCGTCCTTGCCCTTGATATGGGCGATGTGCCCGAGGCCAGGAGTCCACTTGAGGGACAGGCTGGGGGCACCAAGTCGTTCGCGGAGCGTCTCATTAAGCGCGACCTTTTCCTGGAGCAAGGCTGTCAGTTCAGCATGGAGGCGCTTCAAGGTAGGACTAGCAGCGGGTTTCATTATCCAGTTGTCGTCGTCTTCAGCATAATACTCCCGTACGCTCGAGGGCCGCTTCCGCTTGCCCTTGGGGAGTGTGGCGGCGTCGTCTTGTGAACCTTCGCTGCTGACAATATCCTCAGCCAGAGCAATCATCTGGCTGGCCTCAGAGTCCTGTGCCTCATGCTGATGGACCACCCCCTCTTCGTCAATGGCCTCCTTGATGCGGCGAGCGAGCTTCAGGGGCTGGGGGAGACTAATCCGGGCAGTCAAGGACGCGAAGCAGTCGGGGTTGGAATCGCTCGGGAGAGCGCAGGCACGGTCAAGGAGCGCAACAATGTCCCTGGTAGCATGGATGGTGTTAGCCAAACCCAAGAGGTCGTCGGCGTCACCGCGGCCGAGTGTGAACTTTTGGACGAGGCGCTGAGAGTCATAACTCCTACGCAGCAAAATGACTACAGAGTCACGGAGGTCCTCGTCGGCGATGAAGCGGGCGACGAGGTCCTGTCTACCAGTGATGACATCGAGCGAGGTCGACGGTGCACTGAGCCACTCGTTGAGCAGGCGGGCACCGCTCTTGGTGACGGTGCGGCGTATGGCATGGAGTAGACTACCCCGGAAAGCGCCATCGCGGATAGTCTGTCTTATCTCGAGGGCACGAAGACTGTTTCTGTCAATGGCCATGGTGTGCATGTTCTCCTGCCTAAGCGGGGGTTGCAATTTCATGCTCATGCCCTGTAGACGATCCTTGACATAGCTGAGGAGGACACCCGCAGCGAGCACCTCCGCGGGGGAAAAGGCAGCGGCCTCAGACTCAGATAGGGCAGACTCGAGCATGGGCGCCCAGTCGCCGGGGCCAAGTAGGGGGTGGTCAGGTCGGGGCGCATAGGTGATGATGTGACGGTCCTCAGCAAGGAGAGCAGAGATGCCGTGGTCTGGATGGGACTCCAGTTGCTGGTCGAGGACGAGCTCGCGCGGGCAGAGTCGGGAAAGGATCGCCGGTAAGGATGCGAGATTGGTTTGCTGAGTGCAAAAGTGGCCGGTCGAGAGATCGAGCCATGCCAGGCCGAGTGGCATGGCGTCGTCGCACGGCTGGGCGTCTCCAACGTCCGGGCCAACACCTGACGGCAGGGCGTGGGCTGATGCCGCACCAGATGCGGATTCATGGCCCGGGAGTCCGTCCATCTGACTCGGCACTCGGCCGATATCGATCGCCATTACATAGTTGCTTGCGTACGGGTCCATGAAGTTCTCATCGATCAGGGTGCCTGGAGTGATGATACGGGCGACTCTGCGGTCGTGCATCAGCCCGCCAGACTTGACCTTGTCCGTGGGAGAGTTGGGGAACTCTTCGGCGATGGCGACGTGGCGGTTGAGATCTTGGACGAGAATTTTGAGGAACCGGTCCAGCTGGAAGAAGGGGAACCCGGCCTGCAATGATGATGAGATATGGTGCCAGGGGGGGAAGTATTGATGAGATGGATGGTAGTAATGAACTCACCATGGGCACAGGGCCGGCATTGGTCTTCTTTGAAGCAACCTTGAGATTGAGCAAGGGTCCGTACTCGTCTGCATGCTCAAAGTACAGCTCATAGAAGCCGCCTACACGGGTCAACAGGACGCAGTTGTCGAAGCGGCGCATGTTCTGGCGTGCCTGGAGCACCACGGTAGGATACGCCGGGGGGTCCTGGGGGAGCGACGGCAGAGGCAGCGGGCTGACAGCATCCTGGGGCTCGGCGGCCGACGTCGACGACGCTGGTGGAGGCGACTTGGGCTGAATGAGACCCTGAGGCAAATCGGACAGCCTTATGGTGGTGGTCTTCTTGCCCCTGACCTGGAGGGGCAGATGGGGAGACGGCGGAGGTAAGAATGGGCGGATGGAGAAGCCATGACAGGCTTGAAGGAGGGGAGTAAAAGGCGGTAGGTCGACGAGGCGATGAGAGCTGTGATGATGATGACGACGACGGTGGTGGTGAGCACGAGCACGGGCATTAGCAGCAACAGCTATAGTGGTGACAGCAGCTCGACTAGCAGCGGCAGGAGCAGTAGCACGATCTGAAGCAACAACGGGCGCCAGCAGGGGCACCGAATCAAGAGCAGCAGAAACACAAACATGGGCAGAAACAGGCTTAGAGGCAGATGACGATGCCAGGGGCCGCAGATGGCGGATACCGGATCCCGGGGACACCATGCGGTCGGAACATGGAGATGAGATGGGCTGTTGTCTTGTGTTTTGCGAGGGTAAGGGGAGAGGAGTCGAAAGACGGCTTGGTGCGCTGTTGATGGATGGTGGTGTTGTGTTCCTGTCTCGGATAGAGAGGCTCGGGGAATATCCACCACCGAATGTAGTTACCCTCTGCTCGGAGGTTTGAGGCGACACAGATAGATAGAGATCTGGTGTTGGTTAGGCAGGCCTCCTAGCATCTACTGGCCGTGAACAAGAGAACCCGAAAAGTGGGTGTATGATGTGCCGATGTGGTGACACTGGGTGAGATGTGGTGAGGATCGGGGGATGGATCACGCAGCCCTCACGCAAGGTCTACTGCATGTATGGAGAGCAATCGCGAGCAGTCTGTGCGAAAAAGGCACTCGAGACGAAACAAGAGGCAAAGAATTGATGGATTGATCAAGCTGTGCCCTCTCTGGAGGTAGGGATTGGATCGTTGGTGGCCCGGCACGGCGCGACTGGCGCCGAAACGTGGAACGAAAAAGCAAACCAAAAAGTGGTTCCCGATATAGAAACCAAGGAAAAGCCGGGTTACAACGCGTGGTCCCGAGGGGGATCCGAACGAGTTTGGAACCAAGACGGCAGATTCTGTACCATAGTCGTGCTTTTTTTTTTGTGGTTTGTGTGTGGGGAAGATGGAGGAGGAGGAGGAGAGAGTCTCGGGAGTCACAGAAGAAGGGCACGAGAATGCATCACAAGCACGAGCACAACCGCAGCACAGAATAGGCAAGCACAACCCAGCACAAGCACAGCAGAACAATGACAGCTGTCAACACCTATTCTAGACTGACAACATCATTAAAGAATAAGAAAAAAAGAAGCAAAAAGAAAATACACAGAAAACACAATAAAAAATAAATTTTAAAAAAATAAACAACAACACCTACCATCCCGTCCACAAGCCAGTCGAGTCCTAGATTCCTAGATTCAAACAGATCATCATTCAACGTGCCAGTGCCCGTGGGCGAACAGCACATGAAGCGGGAGGAATGGGCCCATGGAGGCGCCGCCTACGAGAGGAATCCGGGTCTTCGCGAACAACGTGTGAGAACGACCCAGTTCAGACTCAAAATCTAGCGGCCCTCGAACGACACTGCAAACCTTGGTCCATACGACTCCATCCCCCGGACGCGGGCAGTGAGATTTGCTGAATGGGCGAAACGGATGGGCGGCTGCTCCGGCATCTCTACAGGGCTCTCTCCCTCTGTAAGCAAGCCAACAGCCCGCCGCCCAGGTCTGCCCGGGGCGGTGGTGCCATCGCTGCCGAAAGATTCCCGTCCATTCCTCTGGGAGCAACGAGATTGGAAGGGAGAGCCGTTGAGCCCTGGAGATTGGGGGCGGTCATGGAAAAAGCAGGGAAATACAGTGCGAGCTGTCAAGTCAGGTGCACTGGGCCCCCGGCCGCCTGTCGAAACACGGCTCCAGGCGAAAAAAAAGAAAAAAGGGAAGGACCAAGATACGCGCCCGGTTGCCTTCCAAATCTTCCATGCGTCGTGGTCCCATGCCGGCGTCATCATCATCCTCTCCCAACACCAGATGGCCTCGATACCTCCCCTTCCCCTCCCCAGACCTACGAGCACCCCAGCTCCCGCTCGCATCCCGTGTCTTGACCGGTGTGCGGGCGCCCGGGCGGTAAGGCGGAGAGAGCCTAGAGACAAGCCCAAGTCTGAATCAGGGCCCCATCTTCTGAGCTCAATCTGGCGACTGGCAGGGCTCAGGGCAGGATAGATGACGGGAACCCATCGACCAAGGCAGCCCAACGTAGCAGTCGGCAAGCTCCCCCTACCACTTGGGGATCCATTCCTGGGTAGAAGGATGGACTGGAAAGGCAAGGCGAGCAAAGAAGCGGCCAACAAGAGACCAGGGAAAACCAGTTTTCTCGTCCACGGCAGAAGTATCATTCCGCATGGAGCAGTCATGTCAGGCAGGGGAGAGGAGGGGCGGATCGGAGCAACAAGAAAGAAGCAACGGGGCCATGTACGACTATAGCAGAGAACAACACGACTAGAGCTCGATCGATACATCACGGCATAGCCCAGGACAACACATGAGAGGACGCGGGAAATCAGATCCAACGCTCGACTCCAGACCCCACGGGCCAGGGAACCCCTCGAGACGGCGAGACTCTGCCACCTACGCAACTCACGACGCCCGGACCGCCGTTGGCCAGCTCAACCAAAGTGCCAGGTCTCAAGTTCCGAGCCGTCCTCACGGCCTTGTCGTCGTCTGGTGGTGGTGCTCTGGTCGTCGTGCTTGTTCCTCATCCCATGAATCGCGTACAAACGGGCCAGGATGGGACGGCATACCCCCAGATTGGGCGTGACCGAACCCCGGCACCGCCAATGAGCACCTGCCGACCAGCTGCTGAGGTGCTGCTGGCATAAGCATATCTGACGGCACTCAATGCCACCCAGTGCCACTCGCCCAGGCCGCGGGGTCGGCGTGGGCCGATTCTCGAGAGCCTCAGCCCATTCTGGACCCGCTGCCACACGACGTCGCCAGACCCCCTGCGCAAACCCTCGGCCGAATCTGTCGATTTTGACCACCCGCTCGACTCGGAGCCATCCTAGCTATATATCCCCTTTGTGCACGATTCTGTCCCAAGAGGTGCCTACTTTTTCGCTCTTATTGATGCTTACACACAACATTCTCAGCAATTCCACCACTTGAAGCCCCCCGGCAAGCTATCAATCGACATCCCCACAGTCACCACTTACACGCCCTTGGTCCCGATATCGCCAACGACCGCTCAATCGAACGACACAGCCCAGAAATAACGCGACATAAAACATCCCAGATCAGGCCGACAGAGACGAAAAAAGAGGAACGAGACCCTTGCCAAGCAAAAACCCACACTCAACACCAAACACCCCCAGTCGGCACACGGTCCGTCACCCGGAGAGTGTCCTGAGAACAACATCCCAGGGATCGTCCAACATATATATATTTGATCACCAGTCCAAACCCATGCGCCCTATGGCGGCTATGATGTCGTCTGTCAACCCCTTCACACCGGTGACCCCCCCACCGGAAAGCCACGCCTTTCCTAAACCTCCTGTCGCAAGGCCCTACCAGAACAACCTCAAGCGCAAAGCCCCGATGCAAGAACCCTTCAGCGGCCTGCCCGGCCTCAACAGCCTGCCCGGCCTCGGCAACATGAACGGCCTCGGAAACCTGCCCGGCCTCGGCAACCTCAGCGGCCTCAGCAGTCTCGACGGCCCCTCGATGATGGCTCCTCCTCCCGCCCCGACCTCACAACCCAAGATGTCCTCATCGCCCAACCTCAGCTCGGGCGGCAGCCCCGGGCCCAGCGACCCAAAGGCCTCTCCTCCTCCTCCCAACGTTGCCGGTGCAAACCTCGACCCCAAGTATCTCGCCATGGTCTCTCGCATTGCCGCCTACTATCAGCAGAGATGCCAGGCCGTGGCCAACTACCAACAACAACGATGCCAGGCATGGGCCAACATGCACCGGCAAAGGTGTCAAGACATGATGCAGGCCTCCATGCTGGTGGTGGCTTGGTATGTGAGGGATCGCATCCAGCGCAGGCGACGACGGGAGAAGCGCCGCTTCCGGTCCGGCTTGAGACGCAAGACCAACCAGGTCAAGATTGCCCGCACAGAAGTTGTCCGCCGCTGGGTCAAGCAGATCCCCGAGGAGGCAGAGTCACCCAACAACCCCGTCACAGTTGAGCTCGCCGACCGGGCCGAGGCCGAGTTCTCCATGGAGCGCGACCCTCAGCCCGACAAGGACGCCAAGCTGTTCGAGATGGCCGACAACCTCATCAAGAGCCAATACAAGAAGATCGAGGTGCCCATCATGGGCGTGCTCAACTTTGACGACAGCGACAACGATAGTGAGAGTGATCTGGATGAGCCCGAGCAGTTTGAGGAGATGGAGGAAGATGAAGACGGAGAAGGAGACGATGAATACTACGAAGTGGAGGATGATGATCTGTACGATGACGAGGACGACATGGAGTACACAGGAGACGGCGGATCCGAGGTGGTTCACCACGGCACAGGCACTGGCTCTGGCAGCCGAAACAACGGCCTGAGCGAGTCCTCAGGATGAACTACTCTTCAATCCCAAAGACTTGAATTATTTTAGCCCTCTACCAGGGCGAGGTGGGATACCTCTTTAATGACGACGATAAAGGCATCAAAACATTGGCAACAAACTCCAACATGATGGACACATTCGGGCATTGGTTTCGGAACGGCGCAAATCTGCAGGCGGGTGATGGTCCAGACACGAACTTTACTGGAGTCAAGAGCATCTCACTTTTTTTTTTGTTACATGGCATACATATATCGAAGATACCTTTTTCTGGCATGGGATATTGAGTTGGGTCTGTTGTTGCTGTTGTTTCCTAGGGCAGGCTTGCTCACCTGGCGATTCGTGGCTCGGCCAGGCGAGCAAACGTACGTACTACATCAAAACTCTACATTGTAAATGAAAGATATTTTCATCCGCATACGCGCTAGAATGCTTTTGGACATGAGGGATATTAGATATCGTTGACCGTTTCGTTTCATGTATAAAAAGAATTACCGGTTCGGGGAGGATGAGTGAGTGACAGCGTGAGTGAGTGAGAGTCAGAGTGATGGCCCAGGGACCAGGGCCGCTGGCTGCGCAACGGCGGCTGAGTAGTTTCAGATGGACTGGCGGTGGCACATTCAGGCAATATCGAATGGTCTACCAGAGGAGATGGGAATTTCGCTTGAAACGGGAGGCCGGCGTTTGTGCGTACTGTACGGAGCGGCCGGCAGGGGAACAGGTCATGACGGGGCGGGCATCGTTCGATGATTAGGGCTGCCTGTGGGTGCCTCTCTTTCCTCTCTTTCTCTCTCCCAGATTCTTCCGAATGGCCGAGTAGAGGGAGAGGAAAGAGATGACAACGTTAGATAAGCCGGGTCTGGTCTGGCTGTGTCGAGGGTCCATCGTCATGGGGGCGGGGGACTGTGGCTGGATCTGACTCTTCCTTTGCCTTGAGTTTCCTCATGCTTCAGGGGGAAAGAAGAGTTGACCCATCTATGTGAGAAGTTGGAGACTGACTTGCTTCGGGTATGAACGGAAAGGTTGAGGTTGATAGAAAGACTGACGCTGAGACGGACCCGGGATGGCCGTTGGCCTGCCATTGACTTGAGAGAGGCAGTCACTAGAGCCTCGGTCGATTCCTGCGTTCCTTCTAAATCTCAAACAAATAATCCATCTCCTTAATGTCTCAATCCAAGCCAGGCGCATCCCACGGTGAGACTAGAGTGTGTTGCCAGGAACAGAGTTTCCCAGTCACGACGGAAACTGCCAAGTGGATGAACACAGAGTTTCCAGAAGGAGCAAGAGAAGTAAATCCCAACCTTGATTTAACTCCAGGCAGGTCTCGTGAAATTTGATTTTACTTCTTCTCTTCTCACTATCCTCGAATGCTACCCTCGTTCTCTTCCCTGTCATCTCGTTCTTTGTCGTCCTGCAGGTCTACTCCGAGCCAGGCGGCCAGTATTATGATATTCTTTCGGTCCTACATCAACAGTTCATGACTGACCCGGTCCCGCATTCTATATACTTCTCTTTGATGCCATCGATATCCCATCGCGATACAACATGAGGTATGTGCATCTTCCATCATGGTTCACGTCTGCGTCAAAGTACGACACCCGCCCCGCACGCCACGACGCTTTCCCCAACCCTTTGGCGCTCCAGAATTCATGGTCCGAAAGTTAGCGGGCCCGCTCCCCCAGGCGGACGTTGTCATAGCGCTCCAGCAAGTGCCTGGCCCCCTGTCCCGTAGGCGGCAATGGGGGGCAGTGTTCTGTTCTGGGCGATTTCCCCCGCTTCTCAGCTTGGCGTGTGAGGGTAGCCTGTCAGAATAAAGCATGTATTATTTGGAGGTGTTGTCGTGGTTGTGTGTCTAAGCATTTATGTCCGGTGCTGTTGTCGGTGGCACAGTCGAGCTGCCGCGTGTGGAAGGAAGCTTAGGGAGCTCACTTGACCACTAACTGCAGCTGCGAGACGGGAGCTTAACTTAGTAACTGAGCTTCTCGCGCGTCTCACATCCATCAATCGCACATCAACAAACAAACTTGAGTTCATCAATTCAACTATATAAGCATTGATTCCCCCTCTCCGGTCGCACCCAGTCTTCCCTCGCAAGCGCTCATTCCCATCAATTCCTCGCTCCCGTTTGACGTCATCATCGTCAAGCGTCGCTCACAACAGCTCGACAGTACCAACGATAACCTCTCCGATCTTCCGCTCTCCCTCTCGGCGGCCTGCCCCCGACACTCTCCTTCGCCCGAAAGCCAGCGACAGCATCAGCTCTCGGCAAGGTTGCGCCGCATCTCGAATCGATCAGCTCCTCCTGCTCCAGGTCATCCGCTCGACTTCGACACTATGGGTGGAGGCGGCGAGCTCAAGGGCCATGACTCTTCCTACCCCGTCTTCGCCGAGCGGCCCGTCGGCGTGCCAAAGACGAGCATTCTCAAGGGCCGCATTGAACCGTTCTATAAGTCAGGACAGTACTATAAGGTGAACCTGCAGGCGTATGGCGTACCCATCCCCATTTGACACATGGCACACGCAAACTAACTCTGGTCATGCAGGAACATGTACAATGCCAGGTACTCGGGTAAGCCTCATGTTCAACTCTCCGTCTGGGATGCGCCAGACCTCTCTCGCCCAACCTTCAAGGAGGCTGTGCGCCACGAATTCAAAGAGACTCACACCGGCACCTCGTTCGGCCCATCATGGTCCACTCATTGGTTCAAGGTGATCCTGCGCATCCCCGACGACATCAAGGACGAGGAGCTCATTGAGCTTCACTGGGATGCCAGCAACGAGGGTACCATCTGGACCGAGGACGGTGTCCCCATTCAAGGCCTCACTGGCAGCGGAGAACGCATCGAATGGATCATCCCCGACTCGTTCCGCGACGGCGAGGAGCACACCATTTACATCGAGATGGCTTGCAACGGCATGTTTGGAAATGCTCCTAACGGTACCACCACCATCGCGCCGCCGGATCCCAACAGGCGATTCAATCTCTCCAAGGCTGACATTGTCGCCATTAACGTTCCGGCTCGCAAGCTCCATATGGATATGTGGGAGCTTGGCGATGCCGCTCGGGAGCTCCCCGAGAACTCGGCCGAGCAGAACCATGCTCTCTCAGTTGCCATGAAGATCATCAACACCTTCGAGGTCAACAACCAAGAGTCCATCCTCAAGTGTCGCGAGATCGCCCGAGAGATCCTTGGTCCTGATGTCGACTCCCACAAGGTGTATGAGGTGGGCAAGGAACCCGTCGTCTTTGGAATTGGCCACTGTCACATCGACAGCTGCTGGCTCTGGCCTTGGGCCGAGACCAGACGCAAGGTTGTTCGCTCCTGGACAAACCAGTGCGACCTCATGGATCGCTACCCCGAGGCCACCTTTGCCTGCTCGCAGGCGCAGCAGTACAAGTGGCTCAAGCAGGATTACCCTGCTGCTTACGAGCGAGTCAAGCGCAAGGTCAAGGAGGGCCAGTTCAATCCCATCGGTGGCAGCTGGGTCGAGCACGACACCAACATGCCCAGCGGTGAATCTCTTGTCCGTCAGTTCTTCTACGGTCAGCGATTCTTCGAGGCCGAGTTTGGCTCTCGCTGCCGCACCTTCTGGCTGCCCGACACGTTTGGATACTCGAGCCAGCTCCCTCAGTTGTGCCGCCTGGCCGGCATGGATCGCTTCATGACGCAGAAGCTGAGCTGGAACAACATCAACAACTTCCCCCACACTACATTCATGTGGGTGAGTCCCGATGGAAGCCAAGTCATCTGCCACATGCCCCCTTCCGAGACGTATACCGCCAATGCCGATTTTGGAGACTTGAAAAGAAGCATCACCAACCACAAGACTATGCGCGTCGATAGCTCATCTCTGCTCGTCTTTGGCAAGGGTGACGGTGGTGGTGGCCCTACCTGGCAGCACTTTGAGAAGCTCCGACGATGTGCTGGCATCAGCAACACCGTCGGTGGCATTCCCAAGCTTAAGCTTGGTGCGACAGTCGATGACTTCTTTGATCGTCTCAACCACAAGGCGAGTGAGTTCCCGACCTGGTACGGCGAACTGTACTTTGAACTCCATCGAGGCACATACACCACCCAAGCAAACAACAAGTTCTTCAACCGAAAGGCCGAGGTCCTACTACGAGATCTTGAGCAGCTGGCCACAGTTGCGTCGCTCAAGAACAAGTCGTACAAGTACCCAACAAAGGATCTGGACGACATGTGGGAGGCGGTTCTGCTCTGCCAGTTTCACGACTGTCTTCCGGGAAGCAGTATTGAGATGTGCTACGACGACTCTGATAAGGTAAGTGCTTATGTCTAGTCCAAGAGAGTTTCTGCTAACTTATCCAGGTCTACGCCGAGGTCTTCGAGACCGGTAAACGTCTACTGAAGGAATTGTACGACTCTCTCGCCGTGTCTGAGGGCACCTCTAGCTGTCTTCACGAGTCAGTCGCCATCAACACGCTTCCTTGGCACCGAAAGGAGCTCGTCGAGATCTCCAAGTCCGAGGTGGGTATTGCATGTGGTGATGGCCAGCTGCTGGCTCTCCGCACGTTTAAGACCCAGGAGGACATGCCGGCTGTCACCGTGATGGAGAAGTCGCCGGATATCTTTGTCCTGCAAAACAGCCAGCTTCGCGTCGTTGTCGAGGACGGTGTCATCACATCCCTTCACGATCTGGTGAATGATCGCGAGGTCATCGAGAAGGGCGGCAAGGCCAACAAGTTTGTCATTTTTGATGACATTCCGCTCTACTGGCAGGCATGGGATGTAGAGGTCTACCACCTCGACGCCCGCCGACAGGTTGAATATGGCAAGACCAAGATTTTTGAGCAGAAGGCTCATCGCGTTACATTGGTGACCGATATCAAGATCAGCAAGGACAGCTCCATCAAGTCGTACATCACTCTCTCAGCGGCGCTCGATGGGCAACCCTCTCAAATCGACTGCGCAGCCGAGGTCAACTGGCATGAGGACTCCAAGTTCCTCAAGGTCGAGTTCCCTGTCGACATTGTCAACACCGAGGCCTCATACGAGACAGCCTTTAGCGTCACCAAGAGACCAACCCACTACAACACAAGCTGGGACATGGCCAAGTTTGAGGTGTGCTGCCACAAGTTTGCCGATCTCTCCGAGAGCAACTATGGTGTGTCGATCCTCAACGACAGCAAGTACGGGTTCGCGACGGCGGGCAAGACGATGCGTCTGTCGCTCCTTCGTTCACCCAAGGCCCCCGATGCCAATGCCGATATGGGACATCATTCTATTCGATGGGCCATCCTCCCGCACAGTGGCGGTCTATCCTCGGCCACCGTCAAGGCTGCGTACGCTCTCAACAATCCTCTGAAGCCTCTCTCGGCCTCCCAGGCTGCCATCGAGAGCATCTCTGGTGCGCCCATCAAGCTGGTCAACAGTGACGAATCTGATTCACTTGTCCTGGACACCATCAAGCGAGGTCATGATGACGAAGATGTCAGTCGCGGTGAGGGCCTGCGTGTCAACCAAGGCCAGAGCATTATTTGCCGCGTGTACGAGTCTTTGGGTGGACGAAGCCGCGGCGCTATCGAGACTTCATTTGACGTCAAGCGAGTCACCAAGACCAATATCCTAGAGGATGAGTTGGAGGAGATTCACCACTCCGGGGGCAAGATACCCATTCAGTTGCGGCCATTCGAGGTTGCAACCTACAAGCTCGAGTTGTAGGATGACGCCGAGACTGAGTGTATCTGTCTAGACTCAAGCATCCCTGTGTTTATCGGTGTTTGACCGCGTTGTTTTGAATGGATCTGGTTAGATGCGCTTTGCTACTGCGTTGATGGATATGTTAGAGGTGCTGGGGAAGTCTAGTGGAGTATCAAGACAGATTGATAACGATACGATACTGAGACGGTTGAGGATGGATACAGAGTACAGAGCAAGACTTGTTTGAGTGCCAGAAAATGCATCTATGATTCCAATTCCCTAAACGCCGTTTCCTTGATAAGTACCCAGTAAGTGAATAAACACGGTGGCCGAGTTAAGAATAGACAAGACTCAATCAAATCCGCAAGGCCAATCAATAGGGGAAGAAATATCCTACAGTCTCCCTATTGCCGACTCCTCCTCCTCCTCCTCCTTCCACCATTAGATCCCGAATCACACGACTGACGAGGCTGTTTAATGAGAGTCATTGGGGAGCTCCTCGATGACGGTCTGCACCATATCAATAAGCTCGTTGATGTCAGGTCGCTCAGCCGGCTCGACGCGCAAGCACTTCCTCACCACCTCCCGGATAGGCTCGCTAATCTCGATGGCGGGGGGTTGCGGTTGCTGCTGCTGCTGCGGGCGCATGGTGTTGTTGCGCTTCACGCCGGCGGGACCCTCGTCGGGGAAACGCCAGTCGCCACCGAGGACGCACAGGGAAAGGGTGCCGCCCGTCTCATCAGAGCGCATCTCAAAGGGGGACTTGCCGACGAGGCAGGCGTAGAGGGTGCAGCCGAGGGACCAGATGTCGACCTTTGTGTCGATGACGGTGCCCGTCTGGACGTCGAAGAGCTCCGGGGCGCGGTAGGGCATGGTGGAGTGCTCGGCGGCCGTGTCTTGAATCTGGAGTGCAAGGGACTGTGATGTTACGGGGATCGGGGCCGGGGCCACAGAGCCGAGGTCCATGAGGATGGGGGTTGAGCCGGCGTCGTCGATCATGATGTTGCCTTCAGGGCGGGTTAGCATGGGGGATATCAATGGCTTGTCTGCGGCATGTACCTGGCTTGATATCACGGTGGGCATAGTGCTGAATTGACCTGCCGCCGCTCACTTGGTTCTCGTCTTCCAGCAGGCCTCTCTCCTGCTCGCCCTCCTCTTCTTCCTCAGTCCGCTTGCCCCTCGTGTTATTCCTCTCGTCCCGATGCAGCTGATCCTCCTCGCGGCCCATGTCCATGCGCTCAACGGCAGGCCTATAGTCGTGCATGGCGCGGAGGGCCTTGCAGACGCCGAGGAAGAGCAGCATGAGGCGGCGCTCGGGGAAGCGATCGTGGTTGACGAGGTTGGCGTTGATCATGTCTTGGAGGTTGCCGCGCTTGTAGTATGGCAGCAGGACGTAGACGGTCTTTGTGGTCTCATCGGCGCCGCGTTCCATGGCAACCGAGTGGTCGACGGCCGAGATGATGGTTGGGACATGTGAGAAGAGGCGGTAGGCGTCCACCTCGCGCATGGCCTGCTGGACCGACTCGGCACCGAAGGGACATCGGATCTTCTTGAGGGCGAAGAGCTCGTGGGTCGACGTGTCTTCGACGAGGTAGACGTATGAGAAACCGCCCTAGACATGGAGAGTCAGCGCCGATGAAGGGGCAGAATGCGCCCTCGATGTGAGAGCCTGTAGCTGGTGCTCACCTCGCCCAAAAGCCTCAGGATCTTAAAGCTTCGGTTGTTGATCTTGAGGTTGGGGTTTCCGGGGAAGCAGTTGAGACAGTTCCCAAAGGAATAGAAGAGGTCGAGGAGGACTTGCGCCATGGTGGATGGCTGCGCAGCGTAGATATCCAAGCTTGTACGTGTGTAAATAAATTATCGTCTCTGCCCTTTAGAGTGCGTTCGCCAGGTTGAGGCTCCCTGGGTCGAAGGAATGGGG
>JABFEX010000341.1:0-10809 GCA_013623515.1 Fusarium illudens
ATTAAGATATAATATTATAATATATAGATATTATATTTTTTAATATAATTAAAGCCCGGCCCTTAATAAGATAATTATACTAATAGATAGTATTATTTTATTAATAATTCGCCTTTGCCTACTCCCCTTAGATAATTATATGTGATTATAGTGTTAAAATTATTAAAATCCTAAGTGGGTGCTATCTACTAATACCTTTAATATAATGCCCCGTCTCCCACCTTGTAAACCAAGTTCGTATTCCCTCCCAAGATGATTGCCTGATTAGGTGTCCTGCATAACTACCTAGGTATGTCCCTTGCGGGTGGCTGGTCTACTTCCTCCTCATGATCAAGTCAATGCCCCCAACGGGTATAATAAGCCCGAGCAGCCGACCTACCAAAACATCAGGCACCGTAGCACCTACAGCGAGCGACTCAAGCACGACGATCAGGCGGCTTGCTCCCCCTGCTTGCTATAACCCCCCCAACCTTAATTCCACTGGGGTCACTTCCTCATTGTGGGGTTAGTGTTGCACCAGAAACAGCGGAGAGACTTGATTGAAGCGCATCACCCCCAAACCGGCGGGGGATCGGCGTAATACCAGGAACCACACCACGAACCGCGGCATTGTTGGTCGTCTTTGTTATTTATCCGTCGAATCCCCGCATACATCACGCTTTACGGTCAAAGAGCCCGAGCCTTGGCAGTGTCATTCTGCAAGGTTCACGCAACTTAGCATTGAGAGGCGGAGGAACTGCCAAACCAAGCCATGGGCACCGTTGGACCTGTCCGTCATCGGGTCAAGATGTACCGAATCATGTTGTATAATAGATGGAGCTCTCTGCCTTCATTGAGCCCTGGAATACTTGTCACTGGTCCCTCGTATTCCTCGTGTGGTCCCCAGTCTTCCTTCGTCAACATGGCAGTAAAGATCTTGACCGCACTGGTCTTTGCCGCGTGCGCAAGTGCCAAGTGGATCGTTCCCGGCGCGAGATGGCTCGATACCGACGGCAACATCTTCAACGCTCATGCAGGAGGTCTTTGTGTTGACCAAGAGAGCGGCAAATTCTACTGGTTTGGCGAGCACAAGACCCAAGGCCAGGAGGAAGGCGGTGGCATCTCCGTCTACAGCTCCGATGATCTCGCTACCTGGACCTCGCACGGCCTCGCCTTGAGTATGCCACACGCATTATCTCATTAAGAACAATTCTTGACGATGCTGCAGAGCCTGTCGAGGACCATCCTTATATCTCCCCCCACAGCGTCATTCAGCGACCCAAGGTCTTGTATAGCAAGGAAACAGGCAAATATCATGTACAAGACACTCGTCCCAATTTCTAACCTTACAAGGACCCTCAAACTGACCTCGTTAGATGTGGTGGCACGCCGATGATAGCAAGTACAGCCTGCTCCTCCAGGGACTTGCCACCTCTGATGATATCGCCGGCCCGTACACCTTTGATCACGCTGCTGCGCCTCTTGGAAACTGGTCTCAAGATTTCGGAGCCTTCACTGATTACAAGACGGGCCATTCTTATTCTCTCTACTCCAACGGCGACCGTGTCGAAGGCCGCGACGTCTACGTCAGCAAGTTCAACAGCAACCTCACAGAGGTCGAGGAGGTCACCCACCGGTTCAATAAGTACGACTTTGAGGCACCAACCATTATTCAGACCGACAAGAGCTACTGGACTCTGATGAGTCACAAGACGGGTTACCGCCCAAACAGTGAGTGCTGGTGCTTCCAATGTACAGGTAGATACTCACCACCTCAGATGTTGTGGCCATGCGAGCCGATAAGCTGGAGGGCCCTTGGTCCCAGCCCTTCTTCGTCTCTCCCGCCTACACTCGGACATTCAGCACCCAGTCTGGCTTCTCTTGGAGGATCAAGGGAACGAAGAAGACGACATATCTTTACATGGCTGATCAGGTATTTCTCATTTTGGAGCCATTGACAAGGACCTTGGCACTGATTTGTTGCAGTGGGATCTGTTGTCACTCTGGGAGAGCCGCAATGTCTGGCTTCCCATCGAGATCGACGAGGGTGAACGCAGTCTCAAGGTTGTGTGGCATGACATCTATGATCTCAACGTGTATGTCACTATAATGAAGACGCCAAATACGTATACTGACACTGTTGCAGGAAAACCGGCGAGTGGAAGCCCGTCAAGGGAAAGACATACGTCTCGAAGCAAGCAAAGCTGGCTGGAGATGCCCACCTCCAGGAAGCTGTAGGTTACAGTCTGTTGAAATAAACATGAACGATGCTAATACGATGTTGACTCACAGACCTTTGGAAGCGACCATGTCATCGCAACAGGCATCTACGGCAACGATAGCACCGTCTCCTTTACTGTGAATGGAGAGGGTCAAGACCAATGGGTCTCCTTCTATCATCAGAGTTAGTTGACATCTTCTATTCTTCTCAAGGACTGCCTATCTGACAACAGGTTGACTAGACACGGACGATATGGGCTTCGGTGACCAGCCCATGGGTGCACCTGACCGCATCAACGGTACCTGGCAGATCCGACGCATCAGCAGTGTCGTCGTCAACGACGAGACTGACAAGGTCCACACGCTATATCAGAAGGATACCCACAAGGGAATTATCCTATCTACTCCCCTCCTTCTGCCGCTCAAGAAGGGCAAGAACACTATCACTGTTGGAGGTCTGGATAACGGTTTCAACCACAAGGGTGCTGATCTCGATCGCATCGTTGTTTATCCCGCCGAAAAGAAGAAGAAGGAGAAGCGCAGCCATTCTCGATGGTTTTAGATTCAAATAGCCTAACTGTAACTCTGAACTCTTCAGAATCTAGCTGCGGCTAGCTTGCTCATCTATCAGTCGCAAAATCTCGTCCGCCGCTGTGGCCCTTCCTCCCCCATTCCGGCCACAAATCTCAGCCAGTGACCTTGATTTGGCCATGTACTCGGCATTATTGTCCAGGACTACATCAATGAGTGTTTCTGTGAGCTCTGACTCGATCCAACGTGGACAGCCCTTCTTGCTTCCCCATCGTCCAATTCCCAGCATCTCAGCCTTGGAAGCAAAGTCATAACAGTCGAACCAGCAAGGAAGAATCACTTGAGGTACGCCAGAGCTAACCAAGTCAGTATTCGCAGTAGCACATGATTAGAGAGACTTACCAGATGGCTTCGTTGAAAGAATTGGCACCGCCGTGACTGACTGCACACACAACGTCTCCAGTCTCAAGAATGGAACTAGGCTCAGAAGTAAGCCAGTTCACCATGCGGACTCGGTCTTTGTCCATCTCATTTCCCAATACCGTATAGACTGGCGAACCAGGCCCAGTACCAAAGTCTCCGCTGCGCTCTAAGTCCTTCTTGAGTTTCCACAGGACCTGGAGCCCCGGTAGTCCTCCCTGCTTTGAAGCTGCCTTGTCGATGAGGGTCTTGAGTGATCGCGCCATATCCACAGCCTCAGTTTCGGAGGTCAGACAGTGAGTGCCGAGGTTGATGTAAATCACAGGACCACGCTTCAACCAAGCTGCCAAATCCCCATCAATACTCTCCAGCGGTCGAAGAATAGGCCCGCATCCAAAGATCTTGTCCAAGTACGCCTTTGGAGGGCCCACCAGATCAAGGTAGGGGAATTCAACCTCGGGACGGGCGCTGATGAGAACCTTGTCAATGCCGTCCAGATTGCTATGAAGCATTGACAGGTTCTCAACAATTTCGAGTTCGGGGATGTTGGTGAGCTCCCGGACCTTGGTTGTCAGAGACGGTTTGTGATTGTCGGCTGCCATGATGCCGATCAAACGGAAGAGGAGATAGATGTTGAGGGGGATAAGTGACCATGGGACGGGCATCGGAATGCCAGATCCTACGACAGGCCACTTCCAGAAAGGAGCACCACGAGGCTCAAGATGGTGAACATAGTCCTTCATCGAGTTGGGAGAGAGGATGGTGAGAGTAAACGCTTTCGAGACGCGGTTCTTCATGTGCTTCCCTGCGGTGATGCCAGGTGAGAAGATGGGATCGATGAGCACAACAGCAGGCTTCAAAGTCTCAACGAGGGTGCAAATCTCGTTGAATAGTGCCGTAAACTCTTCAGGCGTCCAGCACAGGAAAGCCCACGTCGTGATAAACCGTATTGATTGGGGTGCATTCCACAAGCCTGGCTTCAGCAGAGACACCGAGAACATGTGGTTCGAGGGGTCTGGACTACTGTTTAGGCACTCAAACATGGAGCGACCAGGAAGTGCGTGAAAGCTGATAGGGGATTGCTGTCCATCTTTTGTCAGCGCCGGGCTGAGTGTCTTTTCGAGTTGTGGGAACGACGCGACGTGAAGCTCTGCATCTGGATCTCGTTCCAGCAAGGCGTGAGCCGTGGCAATAAAGACGTTTGCCTGTCCAAGCTCAGAATTTGTGAGCATGAGCACCTTGCGTTGAGTCATTGTGGCTACGGTGTTTGGAGTCTGGGGTTGGGACAATTGAGTCTGTCTCGTGGTAATCGGACAGTACAGAGATCAGAAGAAACGCGTGAGATAGGTAGGGGCCGGTCTCTATTAATTCCCAGTCTTATTCACCACCATTCTCCAGACCGGTCAGCTTCCTGCCTCCTCTCTTGGGCACCGTCTGGGATCTAACTTGGACCGTACTAGGTCGCTTCGGCTAGCGGCAAGAAAGCCTTAGTCAAGATTTATTAGGTCCATTGCAACGGGCAAGTTCGCTCGGTTGATACCTTGATTGCCAGGAATTGGACCAGCCAAATCTACGCAGTAAGCACTAGTCAAGCCAGGAGTGTCAGACGGAGAGGTTGGAGAGGTGTGTCGTCTTACCTCATTCATTCGAGGCTGCTTCCTTTATTGCCTGAGGATAGTTGGTGAGATTCTGGGTACTTTCTAGCAGCAAGGTTTGAGCAGAGAGCTTTAACTTGGTTAAAGTATGCCAAATTGCCAAGGGCCTCGACTACATTCATTGCTCAACACGTCGTACCTTTGAGCACCGTAGATGATTGATGGCCACTTTGGGAGAGATTTTCTATTGAGGTCTGTACCATATCTTTGAGCCAAAGTCGCATATCAATAGTATTCCCTAACGCGATGTACAGTGTGTGCGAAATAGATAGGGATAGTGTAAGGAATAAGCCGCGGTGGTCAAGCCCTTGGTTTCACTCACCCGATGCTACTGCAGCCCTCTTAAGAATACAAGAAATATAGAAAGCGTCGGTCTTCCTATTTATCTGAATGTCAAAGTTGTAAACCGGACACATAGATGCCAAATCGATCCAAGACGTGCCATGTCTCCCCACCGCATTGGCGGCATAAGCTTATAGATGAAATGCGAAATTGTTTCATTTTTTTTTGTTCCTATAGGCTAATTTTACAAATAATGTGATTCCTACTTTCATGAGAAGTAAATACACGCCAACTCGCTGATCAGAGTTGCGAAGATATGCCTCTCTGTCTATTCGAGAGACGACATCCAGGTGACGACTACCTGAACAGACGGAAAGAAATGGGCAAAGTAGATTATAAAGAGAACAGACCAGATTCAAAACAAGAACAGAACCTAGGACGTGAAAAAGCTACCAGCCGCAATAGAGGAACCGCACTTCTTTGTTCCGAGCATGTCTGTTCACGCCCACACCTATGTTCTCCAACCAACTCGCTCGAACAGCCAAAGACTGGCGAGATGTGTATGCGACCACTCGATGATTTCAAGAGCAATACTTTGAACAATAGTACAAAGGCTTGAACAAAACTCCCATCCGACTTATATAAACGAGGTCTTGCCAGCTCTTCCAACGTCTCCTTGTCACATATTCTCGACAACCTGATTTGACAGAATCTCAACAACTCGACAATCATAGGAACCAACCATCTCACAATGGCTTGGCCCAACGTACTTCCGGCAACGGCCAAAACGCACTTTGCCCGCTGGTTCCCTTTTATCCTCTTGATTGTCCCATGGGCAGTCGCACTGGCCTGCATTTGGTTGTTGATCAACGACCTTTGGACCCAGATTTTCAGCACCCTTTTCGTTCTGAGATACACTCGTCTGGTTGGCCATGTCCTTGGCTCTTGGATCTACACCCCTTCAGAGGTAATGCCCGACCCAGCCTTTACTCGCGGCGACGTTACTGTCATTCTCCCAACTGTTGAGCCTCAGGGCCCAGACTTTCGAGAATGTGTACTGAGCATCATTGCTAACCGGCCCGCCGCCATCCTGGTAGTGACAGTTGGAGCCCAGCTCTCCCAAGATTGCCGAGGGGTACTCGAGGGTTTGGCCAGCGAAACTCATTACACCGGACTATCCCTTTCGGCGCTCCCAGAAGCCAGCAAGCGTCGCCAAGTCGCTCATGCTATGCCTCAAGTCAGGACCCCCATCACCATCATGGCCGATGACCACGTTTTCTGGTCAGAGAACTTCATCACGTCGGCTCTTGCGCCCTTGGATGATCCAGCCGTTGGCATGGTGGCCACCAAGAAACGTGTCCGTCGAACTACCCCGGGCGAGTGGAGTTGGCCCTCCATCGTCAACTTCATCGCCTGCAACTATCTCCAGCGTCACAACTGGGAACTACGCACTTCTAATGCCATTGACGGCGGAGTGTTTGTCATCTCGGGAAGAACAGCTGTGTACAGGACCGACTTTCTCCGAGACGCACGACTGCTCGAACGGTTCTGCAGTGAAAAGTTCCTCTTCGGGCTCCTAGGAGGCACCGGACTCGGACCTGACGACGACAACTTCCTGACCAGAGACGCCATGAAGAAGCATTGGAGAATTTGCTTCCAGGATACTGAAGATGCCACTATCGAGACAACCCTCGGTGAGTATCCCAAGTTTCGAGGCCAGCTTTTGCGATGGGCCAGAACCACAGTCCGAAGCAACCCAGTGATGCTCAGAGATCTCATCTTCGTCTACAGGTACCCGTGGAGCGCATTCATGGTCTACTGGGCGGCCTTGTTCAACTTTGCTCTCATCTGGGACGCGGCACTGATTTTTTCACTAGTCAAGTCAGAGGGCACACGACCTACCAACATACTCGTGCTCCTCCTCTGGATCTTCTGGACAAAGGTGGTCAAGATCATCCCACACTTTCTCAAGCACCCATCCGACTTTCCACTGGTGATTTGCCAGGTTGTGTTCGGTTATGTTCACAGCTTCATCAAGCTGTGGGCACTGCTCACATTCTGGGACTGTGGCTGGTCTGGGAGAAACCTTGACGATGTCAACGAGCAGGCCGAGGCACTTGATACTGCATTCAGCGATATCCAATGCAATTGATAAGGTCCCGGCAGACGGGCGAGGTAGGCTGTTCATTTTGGTAGGTGCCGAAGAGTTATTAGCCGTAGAGTCTGGATACCAAGGATAAGAGCCTTGGTTCATGGGCAACCGTAGTAATCCTAGTTGATTTTCTTAACTCCTTTCTTTACATCGTGACAATGTCCTTGTTAAAAGTGAACTTTTTAAGATGGAATATGATAATAATGTCAGAAAATACCCTCATGGTTCCATATATAACCAACAATCAATGATATCCACAATATCAAATCAGTATGTGTTCTCCGGCAGAGGTACATAGTCCCTGTAGAACAAGCCAGTAACCACGTCCTGAAGGTTAGGGGAAGTGAGAAAATGCAACTCAAACAAAGGTCCAGCCCTAATGCAGTTCGGGTGTGTATGGGTTCCACGTAGACGAGAGTAATCGGCACCAACCCAGTATCGCGTCCGCTGGATGTGTATAATTACTTTCCAATATTGAATACTGACTAATTCTTAAAGTCTCCGTTCGATAGTTCATCCTCCAAGTCATAGTACACTTGAAACTCGCAGTAACAGATCTCTGGGTCGCTCTCGACGTCAAAGTTAAAGTTGGCCTCCTCATCCGTAATGAGGACTTTAGAGACGCCATTCACAGCAGCAGCTGCAGCGAGGAGCTGCACACGGCAAGTGTTCTCCATCGACGTATACAACCAGGCAGCCTCGTCCACGGTCTGCCCGACGGTGAGGATTCCATGGTTCCGGAGGATGCAGCCTTTGCCTCGTGGGCCCAGGGCCGCAGCGATGCGATCTCCCTCTTCGCTGCCCAGCACAACTCCTCCGTAGCTGTTATAGACGCTGTGGGCATCTCCACGGAACTTGCAGGCGTCTTGTGTCAGCATCTCGAGCCGACGGCCAAAGACGGACCAAGCCTTTCCATGGATGCTGTGGGAGTGGCAGATGGCGTGTGTGTCAGGCCGAGCCCTATGAACGGACGCATGGATAAGGAAGCCAGCCGTGTTGGGAGGCCGAGAACGGTTCCCGCCAATAACCTCGCCGTCAAGGTTGACGAGAATCATGTCGCTGACCTTGAGGAGTCCAAAATGACGCCCCAGGGGGTTCGTCCAGAAGGCATCGGGAAACTCGGGATCACGAACAGAGATGTGACCGCTCATGCCTTCAACGTAGCCCTCTCTGTGCCAGTGACGAAAAGCAGCTGCCATATGCTCCAGCTGCCACTTGCGATGGGATGCAAAGTCTGGGTGGGTGGGAATCCCTTTTAAAACAACGTCGCCGTGCGACATTGCTTGGAGTGGCGTCTTGTCCTTGAGTTCATTTCCGTGAGCCGTGTGTAGAGCTTCTTTGGGCTGGATGCTAATAGTGCCGCTCGAGACAGCTTTGGCGGTGGTCAGAGTCGTTGAAGACATTGTGAGGTGATGTTGGCATGACAAGACCAACAGATCCGGTGTTCTTCTGTCACAGTCATCACGTTTATATACTGCATCTCGGATAACTTTACCCCGCTTGTCACTTCGGAGTGCGCCCTCCAAGTATACGACTCATTGTCATTGTGGAGAATAAATCGAGCTGGAAGCGAGGCTACTGGTGTTAGCGGCCACATTATCTGTATGTTAAGCGGGGAGTCAGCGTTGTGATCCTATCAAGGTCCAGCTGCTTGTTTCTTTGGCTTGGCAGTGATCAGTTGCTTATCAGACATTCGGGAGGAGGCATTGCCTCGCCGTTGCTGATAACCGGATTCCCTCCCAGGTATGCTACATGCAAAGTTGGAGCTGGCATATTTCCTTGGCACCTAGACGCTTCCTGCCGCGACCTCCAGGACAATGTATTCATTTCCTATCACTCGTTGAAGAGTCAAGCACTGGTAAAGTATCTTTGAGCAAGCGGTGTAGATATAAATAAGGACTTGCAAGACTTAGAGTCTATATGAGTAGTTGTAGAAATATTGGCCTTTTGTGCAACTATATACGGTTCTTGAACCTGATTAAACTATACTAGTAATAATGCACCCGGGGATGCAGAGGGAATGTCATCAGAGGATATCCTCCAGGAGGTGACCAGATCTGCCGTCTAGTACTTGGTGCGGAGAGCCCTCTTCATCCTCCTGGTAGCAGAGCTGACGCACTGCGAGTAGTAATCGTTGTGGGCAACGCATGAGGTTCCAGACGCGCACTTGGTAGAACCAGTCCAGTTCATTCCACCACACTGTCCCCACTGCGCAACCTCGTTGCCAGAGGCGGAACCGGTGTTGTCAGAGCCAGTCTCGGCAGGGGCAGTCTCGACAGGGGCAGCTACCTCCGAAGTGGCGGCGGCAGCCGGGGTGTCCTCAGTCTTCTCGGGTTCGGTAGCGGCCTCTTCAGGCTTCTCTGCCTCCTTCACGACGGCGCTGCTTTCGACGGCGCTGTTTTCAACGGTTGAAGGCTTGGTCGCATCAGCCTCGGTCTTGTCAGTGCTGGTGGCCGCACCGAGGTTAGAAGGACCAGCTCCGCCCTTGACAAGGCTCGAAACCTCGGAAGCGGCAACAGGCTTGACAAGGTACTCCTTCAGGTTGGACCACGTCGACAAGGCACCGGATCCAGACAGAGATGGCCAGTCACCGCTGCTAGAGTCGACGCTGTTGATGGCACAAGCTCTGCCGAGGGATGACTCGCAGGAGCTGGCAGCAGACTCGTCAGGGACGTTGAAGAAAGTTGACACGGAGGCGCCGCTCTCGGTGATGGGAGTGTTGACAGACTCGAATGCGTTACCCTCAAGGAGGGCAGTAGCACCGTTGTAACCGTCAAAGGCGTGTCCCTTCATGTTGCTAAACAAGTTGTTGGTGGCTTGGAATGTGCAGGTCACGCCATCAGCGCCAAGCTTGGGAGCACGTCCTGAAACATCGTGGAAGTAGTTCTTGTCCAGGGTGACCTGGTCTCCCTTACCGATGAACATCATGGTCCAATAGTGGTTGCCGTTGCAAGAAGCAGAAGTGGTGGTGACACCGTCAAACTCGTTGTTGGAGAGCGTCAAGCGGGATCCATCGTAATGAGAGACGACAAACATGCGGCCAATAAGAGAAAACTTGCAGTGGTCGACCCAGACACCGTCGTTTCCACCCTGGAGGTCGAGGGCATCGCCACCCCAGACGATTCCGGGGTTGATACCGACGAACTCAATGCCCTGAATGATGACATTGCTGGCACCTTTCTTGAGGGACAGGCCCTTGCCTTTGAGAACACCCTTTCCGTTGCCGCTGATGATACTCTTGTTGCTTCCAACAGTAAGAGGGCTGTTTCCAGCAGTGTCGTAGGTGATGGAGCTGACAGCAGTGTTATCCGAACCTCCACAAGAGAGATCTCCGAGGTAGAGCTGGCCACCGTTGGAGGAACTGCAGCTGATTCGATCGCAACCCGCTTCAGTTGCCGTAGTGCCAGTAAAGTCGAATTCCTTGTCAATGACAATCACTCTCTCGGTATCGTCAGAGAGCCAATCCGCGAGCTCCTTAGCAGATGCAGGGGTGGCAGCTGCAGCATCACCACCGCCAGTGACACCGTTTGCGAATCCATAGGCGCTTCCAACCCCTGTGTTCGGATTCAT
>JABFEX010000343.1:0-12815 GCA_013623515.1 Fusarium illudens
GCCAATAAGAGGGGGTGGGATTTAGCAGCACTGCGAACCAACAGCCTGCACATCTGATGAGGTTTATCGAGCCAAGTCAATTATCGAGTATTTCGGCGGCGTTGGATGGAAATAATCATTTCGTTTGTATTCACATATGCGCCTAAGCCATCATATGCCTAATTAGGCAACAAACTTTCCTCCACACCCACCGCAAACCTCGCCTGATGATTCAACCACCGTTCCTGCCCCGAGATGCTCCTCTGCAATGCGCGTCAGCTCCGTCACCTTCAGGCACCGTAGTTCGCACACGGCGCAGATTCGTGATATATCTGGAGCCATGATGGCCAGCCCAGTAGAGGCGCATCGAGCTATAGCAAGTGTTAGTCAGTAACCATCAACCGAGATGAAATGTGACATACCAAACATGTGCCCGTTCTCACACTTTGCTTCATCGCCCCCCATCTGCAGTCCCGCGTCACAGAAGACGCAGTGCTGTCTTGAAGCAACACCTCTGAACTGCTCCCTAAGCGGTGAATCGTGCAGCTCCTGCGATATCTTGCCCTCCGCCGTGGTGCCGGCCACTTCGGGTCTGTCGCCGTACATCCACTCCCAAACCTGCCCCTCAATCGTGAGTGCCCTTGCTGATGTCGCGGCTCCGTTCTGCTGCTCCTGTTCACCCCCTGAGAACATGACCTTGCAGAGGGCCCGACGCTCTGGATGCTGCGTGCTGTACCGCGACACGAGGACCGCCGTCGGGCCGGCCCCAGGCGAGGGCGCCATGCCCCAGATGCGGTATCGCGACTCGTTGACTTGTAGCTGCGAGCTGTCTTCCTCCATCAGGTCGTATTCGGAGTCGTCCGAGTCTGAGTCCAAGCCTTCCAGCGCCATGGCCCTGGGGACGAGTTTTGTAGTGTGCTTCCTGATCCTTGCTGCCCACTGCGGGAGTGAGGCTTCTGCGTCGGGGAGGTTGGTCTGAAACCAGTCCTCGTTCTTTCCTGTAGCTGAAAGCCTGACTATTGAATAATAGGGCACAGAGCCTGCGTTTGAAGCATCTCGGTCGTGAATTATGAGTCCTAGGCGCATCGTTAGCCACTATCTCAGGCAACCAATGCCTAAGAGCACCTACCAGATATAGGGTTCAGCGAAGTCTTCTCATCCTCCTTGGAATACGTTGTGGCGCACTCCCACGTGTAGTGCGGCTCGGCCACCTCCTTGGCTGCCTCATCGAACGAAACCTGGAACGGCCTCACATCAAAGGGCGTGGCGATGACGCCTCTGGCCGCCGCGAAAACGACCTTGCATGCGTCAGCGAAAGAGAATTAAGCCTTCCTGGAGCTATCCATACCTGATCTTCCCACTTGATGTAGGCGTCTGTCGAGAGGAACATGCAGATGGACGTCATGTCCGTCTGCTCAACCTCGATCTGCGGGGTCTGGCCCCTTTCCCAGTCGCCGACAATTGTGATTCTTCGAAACCCAACGTAATTCTTTGCAAGGTATGCCAGGATTGCTACCCGCTTGCCATCAGCGATAAACCAGGGGCTCCAGTTCAGGGAAAAGGCGCTCCCGTGAGGAACATAATCCGGGTCTGTGATATCCATGGCCTATTCAATGTTAGCTTCTTCCCAGAATCAAGCCCAGAACAACTCACATCTTCTTTAGTATGCTTGCCTCTTCCGTCGAACCGACCAACCTCACGGATGTCCCATATCGTCTCGTCAATGGAAGGTTCCCCATCCCTCGGTCGCGGAAACAGCTGAATGCTCATGACAGCCACCTCCTCTGCGTCGTTGCAATACGCCAAAAGAGCCCTGCCCGGCGCCAGCTCCTTGGCCCAGGAGAACGACTGGATCCGCTCATTCATGTTCCGAAACCCGTCCTCGACGCTCGCATCCGGCAGCGGCAGCTGAGCACCCAGCCCCCAGAGCGTCTTCCACGCCTTGAAGCTCCTGGTCCGCATACCGGCGATCATGGTGGACTGCATGTCGATGTGCTCCCCGAGCGCATACACACCTCCGTTGGTCGACAAGGCCGTCAGGATTGGTCGAAGATTGCACCCTAGCCCATTCGGCGACCACTCCAACCTCACAATCTGGCAAATAGAAGCCCCCGAGCCAGTCACAAGACCATTTCCCACACCTGGGAACCAATTCTCGTCATTCGCGGGAGGTCCTGCGACTCTGATTCCCGAGAACGAGCACAGCTGCGCGTTGATGGTCGGGTCTGGGCGGATAAGGCCCGAGGCGCGGTACGAGAGTGAAAATTGGCTCTGCAGCTCCTCATCTTCGCCCGCGTCGTCGGGGCCGCCGCCTCTCGGGTACTCGGGGATGAAGATGTAGATGGTGTCATCCGTCGCGACAGCCAGATCGCCGTCGCAGGACCATGAGAGGGCGTGTGTTGTAAGTGGACGTGACTTGAGGTGTATGGTCCTGAGGGGGCGTGTCTGCAGGGTTCTCTTCGTTAACAAGTGATTTTCTTTTCAAAGATGAATCTCTGGGAGCAAGGATAAAGCGCAGTTAAGCCACCAACACTCAATATTTGACGGCTGCACGCAAAATGATATTTTCATGAGATTTCGAGCTTGTTGTTTTCCTTCTCACCTTGGATTTATCCATGTTGATCAACAGAGTTCACCCGCGTCGAGTGATGGCTGGCTACCGACAATGGCATTTGAACATATCTGATATTCAAAACACTCAGAAGAAGATATAAGAGCGCAGATTGAAGGAAGAGGCGGAAGAGGTTGAGATCTCAGCCTGGGAGAAGCTTAAACAGGTAGGAGTTGGATGAAATGTTCAACACCAAAAAGTGGATGACTAAGGCACCGAGATACCGCCTTCACGACACCGGCGCTGGCCCATCAGCACTGTCAACCAAAGTCGTCAATCTGACATTAATTATCTTTATTTATCAGCTAATTCTTCCAATCATAAGTGAACTGATATATAGTGTTGTATATCATAAATCAGGCCCTTGCAAGTCTCAAAATCGTACATCTAGGTTTTGCGCCCAAGTCATCTCAGATTCGACTTGAGTGATGGGGTATCCAACAGCCTCGCCACAGCCTCTTGGCTCACAGCCAAGATGAATATACCTCCAAGGGTGTAAATCTTGACGTGGCCGCGACCCTTCGCGTTCTTCCGGCCACCCTTCTTGACATGTCTCTCTCACTGGGCCACATCCAGAATGAGTCGAGTGAGTCGGCTGTCCATCCACAGCACCAACCTTTTCGAGCCCTGTTGCTAGAATGCCAGTCTTCTCAATTGCCATGCTCTCACAAGTGAAAAACGCCAAGGAATTCCAGCGCTCAACCCTCAAGGAAGGACCCTAGGCCCCAGAGAAGAGCACAGCCTGCAAGAGCTGTTGCGCCAACCACCTTCTTTGTCCACCAGTTATCATCTGTCAAAGCCTTGGCCTTTTGGACCTTCTTAGCCGCCTCAGTCGGGGCGCTGGCGGGCACACTGGAAGACCCTTGCTGCGAAGCCTCCTTGGCGGCCTCTGCTTCCTTCTGTCGCAGTACAGCAATCTTTTTGCTGAGTGCCAACAAGTCCTCCTCCAGAGTCAGGTTTCCGGTGCGGTCAACCTCGACGTTTTGAATGTTGCCGAAAAAGTCGGTGATCAGGCGGCTACGAGCGTTCTCGGCACCGCCGGGGAAGAGATCGTAGCGCATACCAGCATGCGAGTGGATCTTGTCATAGTCGTAACTGTCAAACAGTTCGCCAACCGTCTTTTGGCTGTTCAAGTCCTTGACGTTGTTCTCGAGAAATTCTAGGTTGTAGTAGGTGTATCTATCAATAACGGCCACGCCGACATCGTTGTCGGCGTGGTGCGAGTACGAGGATTGGTCGAGCTCGGATGAGCCGGTAGCAATGATGTTCGGGGAGTAAAACCTGCTGTACATGGTGTTTGCCTGGCAGGTATCAATCATGAAGAGGATTTCATGGTATCTGAAAAGCATCAGTACTGGATCAGTGGGAAGTAAGGGCGGCGACCACGACTCACCTCTTCTTCTCCCACATCTGCTCAAAGGCGTCCGCAAGATCAAACGCGCCAATCTCCTCGGCATCCTGAAACTTGAGAAATTCGTTTCCACCGTGGCCTGTCATGTACACCAGGATATTGCTCCGATCGTCAGTGAGAAGGCGCTTGCTTCGGGGCATCTCGGCGCCAACGCGATCGGTCAGCAGGCGGATAAAGTTCTCGACGGTGACCTCGTAGCCACGGTAGTCGACCTCGATGTTGTCGCCGTAGAGATCGACGGCGCGATCAGAGTTGCTGTAGACGGTTCCGGGGAAGGCGTTGCGGGGGTTGCAAGCCATGTCGTCGGGGAGCATGAGGATGATCTGGGAGTCGGGGATGCCGAGGCGCTTGACGGTTCGGTACATGGAGAGGACATTGGCGAGGTGGCGGTAGTTGAACCAGAACCGCGACGTGCAGACGAGAACGGCCCAGTTGCTGGTATGCTCGGCGAGGACCGTGGTTGCGAACAAGGTCGCCGCCACGAGGGCGTGGAATCGAAGGAGGGACAGATTCATGATGGAGGCGACGCGACGAGCTGTCCGTCCGTGTTGATGCGAAGGGAGAGTGGGTAAAGAGCGAATATCACGGCCCAGATGCGACGAACAGCATATCCGCCGCTGCGATATGGGCTGCTGAGATGAAGTCGCTGAGAGATGCTCTCTCAGGCTGACAAATCTGGAGAGCGGCGATGATTGAGCATGCGATTCGTTCGTTTAATCCCCTTTTAGATGGGACGTCACCGAGTGGAAGGAACACCTGGAGGTTCCTTCCCTACCTACCTAAGCTGGACCCGGAGTTTCGGAGTCGAGGCTCCGATGATTCTGGCAGCCCCTGGCGCTGGCGCTGGCGCTGGGCGCTTGGACGGATTAAGCTCATGCACTAACAATTTCCCGATTGGGATGTTCCCTCGAGTGAGCTGATCACTGCCAGGCCTCAGTCCATCGTGCGTCCCAGCATCTCGCCGCGCAGCATTGCCGCAAGACAGAAATCTTGGGGTGAGCCAAGGGGGCAGATGCTGACGAGATCTCCCCTGTTTTAGAGCCGGGGGCGCAACCAGTAGTTGGGGACTGAATTTGTTGGCGCGGTAGCTGTCTGGCGAGGCCATCTGGAATCGTTCGACACCGGGGGCCGGGATGGCGATGTTGGGGCAGCGGCTCGCTCATTGATGACAGATGCTCTGACTTTCCGGCATGGCTCATGGACCTCCCTGGCGCAGAGAAGCCCAAATGGTACCAGGCACACGTGGCCCGATGCCTTTCTCAAAAGTCTGGTGTCACTGCAAGATACGAAAATAAAACGCCCGTTGCAAAATGGGATGGACCGATGCAGGCGGTGGTGCTGGTGCTGACAGAGGGAGGGCGTTGTTGTACGGATACACAAGCCGACTTCGGTCTATTCTGGGCTTGTGACAGAGGCAGTCTGGGATTAATAATTGCCAAGAGAGAACAATGCCCAAGGGCAGTGCAGGAAGGGCAAGATTATCCCCAGTCAGTCATCCATGGCCGTGAAGTGGCAGTGGACGGATATGCCGGCCGCCGTGGGCCACTGTTGTCCCCCTCTCGCTCCAGGCCGTCATGAGAATCATGCCTCATGAGGACAAGAAAAGGAAAAAAGAAATGCAGCACGATCATCTGGGATCGGTGTATGCAGGGAAGAGGGAATTAACAAGAAAAAGAGGACCCTGCAACGACTCCACCCATGACGATGGCGCTCGACTTCGAGTTCGTGTCGACGACGACTGAAGCGGCCAAGCAGAATCCGGCACGGTGGAGAGGTCTTTGGAGCCACGATGCTAAAGGATAGCGCCCCTTCTGAAGAATAAGATACTGGATCGAATGCATGTGCAAGAGCCCCGAATGTGCCTTGAAGAGGGGGCTTCTTAGCGTTGCACATTTGGAAACGCTCTCAGCCATCCTCCGACGGGAGTCGTCAGGTGGGCGAAAGAGATGGGCATTCAAGGCCCACGCAGCGAATGAGGTGCCGCAAACAGAAGCCGAAAAAGGCACAATCACATGAATGAAATCGATGGGAAAAAGCTCCTCGACTCAGGCGCTCGTTTGGATGGCGTCGACGCTGGTCCACCCGGGAAACCCACCGCTGTGTCGCATTGCAGCCCGCTAGACGGGCCCCATCCCCATGGATCTTTGTTGCTTGCGGTTCGAGCAATGGCATCCTGCAGAGGGCCACGAGGGCACGCTGGCTGGCTGAAGCTGTGAGGTTGCGAGGTGCTACGTGGGTGCTGTCGGGCTACTGCACCAGTGCATCGAGGCTTGCACACGCGCAGTGGGCATCGACAACAGTGTGAGTGAGTGCGAGTATCGATCATGAAGTCTGTCTTGGCGGGAGTAGTACTCGAGAATGGGACTGAAACCCGGGGCTAAATTGTCGATATGGATCATGACCCCCAAGATCTCGTACAGTGCAGTACTAGTTGGACCCCCAAACGTTCCATGCCTCGCTTCGCCTTACCATACACGTCTGACTGACTCTTGGTTTCCTTGGTTCCTTTCTTACTCGGCCCAAAGATGGGTCACCGAGGGAAGCTCTCTGCAACCCGAGTGTTTGTTGGCGATATCAAGCGTTTCTCTGGATTCTCGGGCCCTTTTTATACACATTTTTATTTTATTTTAAACCCAGCTTCAAGGTGGAAAACGGCCCAGGTAAAAATAGTTTGGTTGACTCTGTTGGCTCCCGTGTGCTTCACGTTTGGCATCTGTTGTACATGGATATTAACCTGACCTCGTTGATCAATACCTACCTCGTCCGACTCACACCCTGCCTGCCTGCTTGTGCGTGTCCCGATCCTGGCCCTTGAAACCTTCTGCCGCCCTCGGTTGTTTATTTTCCTGTTCTTGCTGAGGCTTACTACCTAGTTAGTTGGTTAGCAGAAAGTGTTCGTTTGATGCCCCGGGTGAGGGTTAACTCCTTTATACTCCAACTACCTACCTACGTTACCCCGCTGGCATACGCGCAGCAGTACCTACACAACCTTACCTGACCCCCTCCCGCAGGAGGAGTGTAAACAGGAGCTTTTTAAGATCATTCATCATCGTCACCTGTCATTCTCCTCTCCTTCTCTTCTTCTCCTCCTCCTTCCCACCCTCCTCCTCTTCCTGGTCTCGTTCGAACCCTTTTCCACCAAAGAAAACCAAAGCCTCGACTCCTTTTTCAACCTACCCATCAAATCTCGCCCGGGGTGCCACGGCGTTGCGCCCGCCCCAAGACCTTGCCTTGCAAGACCCTGTCTCTGCCTGCGACTCGCCAAAGTGGTTCTAGGGACCTCCCCGGCCCAGGCCACCTGCTGCACCGCGCGCGCTCGCCCCTCGGAAACCTTCTGGACGAGACTGCACGCACCGTATTATTGCTCGGGCTGTACCCCGTCCCGTGAGGCTGGCTGGCTGGTTGTTCTAGGCGCCAAACCGTCCCAAGCCGCCAGTGGAAACCTTCCAAGTTTACCTGCTTCGACTGACTTTCCCTGCCTGGTCTGGTCTCGTCCAACTGTGGGCGTCCTCCACCCTCCTCCACCTTTGGCACCGCACTCCCTCCCTACCTCCACCGGGCGCTCGCTCCAAGCTCGAGGTACAAGCCTCTGTGCTACGTACCTTCCTTGGGATATTTGACTGATCGGCCCCCCTGGCTTCCCATATTCTGTCCAACCTTCACTCCTCCAAGAAGCATCTTGTTGTTGCTCGACACCCTCTGCTTCATCAACCCTTTTTAGGCCTCTACGCGCTTGCCGCTGTTGTCGCCTGCATCATGGGCCGCACGCCGGCCTATATTTTTGTCGTCAGGTACGTTGAATCACCCACTGCTGGACCCCCTGTCGTCATGATGCATCGTCGCAATCGCGTCGCATAGCACTACACATCGCAGCATGGCTGATCTAACATCAACTCTAGGCACGGCAACCGACTCGATGCCGCCGACAAAAAATGGCACCTCTCTTCTCCCACTCCCTACGACCCTCCCCTTACATACGGCGGCTGGCTCCAGTCAAGGCAGGTCGGCAACCAGATTTCAAACATTCTTGAACAGGCCAAGATCGAACATGAAGCATGTGGAAACGGCTCCGCTAAGAAGCGACGACGGTTCAAGGTGGTCATCCACAGCTCGCCCTTCCTGCGATGCGTTCAAACTTCGATCGGAATCAGCTCTGGCCTCGCCCAGACTCCTCCAGACTCGCCTCATCGCCCTTCCGACATATTTGTTTCAGCAGCCGGCCCCCCCAAGCACTTTCGATCAACCATCTTGCGCCTAGACTCTTTCCTCGGAGAATGGCTTTCCCCCGAATACTTTGAAATGATTACTCCGCCGCCTGGCGCGGCGCTCATGATCGGCAGCGCAAAGGCCGAGCTGCTGAGGCGCGAAGACTACAGCACACTGACTTCTCCTCCTCCCACCATTTCCCACAAGAGCTCAACGGCCTCTCTATGGAACGGTTCACCCAGCGCAAGCCCCTCGCTTCATCCAATGCAGCCGACATCGTCTTCTGCACCCGACAATCTTGGCTCCGCACCAGGTTCGGCCATGGCAGCCGCGCTGTCTGGACAGCTCGCCAGTCAGATGGAAAAGAAGGGCTACTCTGTTCCCAAGCCCAACTACGCCATCTCAAGCTCTGGCAGGATCCCCGATGGCTTTATCGCACATGCCCGGGATGAATGTGTGGTGGTTGATTATCAATGGGACTCCATGCGGCCCCTGTTGGATTTTGGTGATGGTGGTCAGTTTGGGGAAGAGTGGACATCCATGCACAAGAGATTCCGACGAGGCCTCAAGAAACTGGTGGACTGGTATTCTACGACTGAGACGCCCGATGAGATGGTGACACGGTCTGCTAGCGGAATGCAGGACGGTGTCGACGACGACGCAGCAGCCTCGGAGGACGACGAGGTGGAGACGGTTGTCATCCTCGTGTCGCACGGCGCCGGCTGCAATGCTCTCATCGGCGCCATCACTCACCAACCTGTCCTGATGGACGTTGGAATCGCCTCCATCACTATGGCGACGCGGACACAGGACGCAGACTACGCCGCTCTACTGGCCAGGTCCCAGATCGAAAACCCCGAAGGGGAAGCACACGTCTCACCTCATCAAGTTTACGATATTCGCATGTCTGCGAGTACCGACCACCTGCGATCGACAACATCAACTCCGGTCTCTTCTCGATCGACCTCGGCCGATGGGTTTCCAATCTCTGCGAGTAACCGTGGGCGTGCCCCGAGTATCAGCAGCTCCGACGGACCAGGACCACTCATTGGCTCCTTTATCTACTCAGCCCCCATCATTCCAAACGGGAGTCGCAGCACCTCAGCCAGCGCAGCTTTGGGATCATCGATACGCCGAAGTTCGGGTTCTCAGCGACCCTCGTCGCGGACCCCGGCTTTAGCAGCGGGCGGGGCCGGGCCGAGGAGCAACTCGCCGGGCATGGGCGGCCCCTCGTTTGGGCTGTGGTCCCCAGGACCGTCGTCCCTCAGGCTAATGGACGATGGTGGGGACGATGAATCTGAAAAGGAGGACTTTGACACCGTGTTACCCAACTTTGGTCGCTTCAAGGATCCAAACCAGGAGAACAAGCAGTATGCTGTACAGCCTCCGAGCCTGGAGTCGGCCGTGGAGGATTCCAGTCCACCGCCCACTCTGAACTTTGAGCTGACACCCACACTCTCCTTCTCTTCGCCTCTTCCGCCGCCAGCATTCCCTTCTCTGGGACCCTTTTCATTCTCTTCCAGCGGGGACTCTACCCCCAAGAGCAAACCTAGAGGGCCCATCTTGTCGGCCCCCATTCGAATCACGACGGATCTTATCCACGACTTTGACAAGCCCGCCGAGGAGCTGACGATTGGGCAGCTCGGGGACGGACTTGGCGGACTCTGGGGCCTTCCGATGCCTCCTGGCGAGGCCGAACGGTTCCGCGACATAAGCCTTACGAAACGACGCTGGACGACTACAGAGCGTGCTTGAATATGCGCTACAAACTCTCATGATACCCCACTCCCTACTTTGCTCTACGCCCATGCAGGATGAACCAGACGTCCGTCCTCCCTCTCGGGGGATCAGAACAGAGCAGAGCAGAAACATTTCCATCTCCTCTCTCGCCTTGTGATATTTTAGCGCGCGTTGCTTCCTGTTAGTCGTTATACTTATAATACCGGACGACAGACAGGTCTGTATCTCATATTCATTGCATCGGCGAAACGGCAGGGATTTCCACTCAAGAAGAGGGACAGCAATGCCGGAACATGGCAATGGGATTGACATGATACCTAGGGACCGGGTGGGCTACTACTAGTACGGATGCGACTATTGTTTCTTTGCGTTATGGGACGTTTTTGGTTGTATTTGATATGTTATTGGGAGTCGGTTTTGGCGAAAGATGAAACGATCTTCTTCACTCATGGACCATAGACCTGGATGAAAGGTACTATAGGCAGGGACGGCAATGGAGAAACAAACAAATTTACTGGATGAGGGAAATGGTGAACAAAAGACTGCCCAAATATATTTGATTTGAGATTGAATTTGCAGCTTGTCTATGGTGTTGACTGCTGCTTCTACTACTACTCCCAATGACATCTACCAGGATGGATATACACCAACGCAAAATAAAAAAGGGTATGCTATGTGCTAAGACGTTTCAAGTAGAAAATGCACCCTGGCAGTCAAAAATCATATATATGCCCCAGCATGGAACGCCATCCCATCCATCCATCGTAAACTCTTGTCAACCAACCAGTCATGCATGATGTATCCGTCGTGGTAAACCCGGCAACCCTAAGAACTTTTGAACATTCCTTTCCGCTATGCTTCGCTCTTCTCTTCGTCATACATCTAGTTAAAGAACTTGTTCATGGCCTGGTGAGCCAGCTCGACACCGAGGAAGGTGGCGGCGTTGGCGGGCACGGCACGGGTCAGGGCGGGACCGAAGCCGGGGAAGAAGGCCTTGTAGCCTCCCTTGCCGTACAGCTCCCGAACGACGCCGCCGATCGAGACGTTGCCCTCGGCCGTCTGAAGGCGGGACTTGACTGTGTCGACGGGGAAGACGGGGATCCACATGGCAACACCAGCAGCGGCACCAGCGCAGGTGACGGCCGTGAGGCTCAGCTGGCCGCTGGGCTTTCCAGTTTCCGGGTCGATGGGAGTGAGCTTGCGCTTCATGTACTCGTACGCGGCAAAGTAAGCAGCAGAACCAGGCCCGTCGCGTGCGAGGGTGGCGGCGCTCCCGCGGAAGACGCTGCGCACGCCTCCCTCGCGGTACAGCTGGCGGACGACGTCGAGGCCGCCGCTATACTTGGGCTTCTCCCCGGGGGCGAGCTGCTTCTGGCCCTGGACCTGGAGGATGACCTTGATGCGCTCAAAGGGGGCCGTGATGGCCGTCATGGGGATGGCCGAGAGGAAGCCGGCGGCCGAGATCTGGGCGATTGTGAGGCCCTCGGCGGGGACCTCGCTGACGCCTCGGACGATCTGCTTGCCGATGTCGTAACCCCAGAAGGAGACGGCGACTGCGCGGGGGGTGGCAGAGTCAGCTCACTGAGCACGGGCAATAGCACCAGATGCGGAAATCGTCTATCTAGGTGCCTTGGAGAGATTTAAGGAGGGGAAGACATACACATGGGTGTGACGCCGACGAGCGGGGCGCTCACGCCAGCGTAGAGACCTCTCCGCAGGCCATCACGGGCGATGCTCTTGCGGACGACGTCTACGGCGGAAGAGTAGACGCCTCGCTCGGCCGTCTGCAGGCGGACCTTTACGAGATCAAAGGGGTGGCCGACGACGACGGCGCAGATGCCACCGAAGCCGCCGGCGGCGAGTGCGCGGAGCTGCTGGGCAAGAGCCGAGGAGGCGGCCTTGGGCTCGTCGTCCTTTGGCGTCGGGGAGGCGGCCGTCTTGAGCTTTTCGGCGACGCGGGCCTCGATGGCCGAGTCGGATGTGTCGGCGGAAGACATGGCGAGTTGAGGAGATGGAGGTGAGAAGAGGAAGGAGAAGAGGAGGAGGAAGAGGATATATGAATGAGTCGCAAAGGAGAGGGTATGTGGGGAGAGCTTCGGCCGAGGGGAGGAGCTGCTTTTATATCTATCAATGACGCAAAACTCCGAGATTCCGTTCTCCAGTTCCCAAGCCGTTGAAGAAAGAAGTAAAGAAAAAAGGAGGACGAGGGGGGGAGGCGGCGCGTTAGGTGGGAAATCCCCTTTCCCCTTGGAGGGGGGCCGATATATAAACGCACGACGGCTATGCAAGCCAAAGTCAGTTTTTTTTTTCTTTTACCAAGCGGCAGGAGCAGCCAGCCTCAGGTACGTCACCGGGAAAGGAGACTGGGTTCGTCCAGTCAAAGGCCGTACCTTCCTTGCGCCCGGGTCCGTGCTTCTTGGATTTAATTCACTGGGCTGAAGGCGTGCCGAGAGTCAAAGTGTCAGTGGATGTCTTGGTGATAAGATCTACGGGATATTAGAACAGTGGCTAGAGATCTAAATCATGGCGTTTGAACTCGAACAATTAGAATATATTTTGTGCAATTTACTGTCAAAAGCACATTCGACTCTTCAATCCCTAGAATCCACCCCTACTACTTGTCCTCCTACCTACCTACCTAGGTAGGAAAAGTCCTCGGTGTCCCGGGGCAATGATATCAAAGGTACGTACCTCCGTCCCCGGCCCGCCGCCCAAGGTTGCTCCATCAGTTGCCTCGGCTTCGGCTCGCGGGGTGCATCCCCCATGTCTCCTCGGCCGCTTCATCACTCTCTCTTCCATCATCCCCCACACTCTTGCTCCAGGGTCCATCTTCCCCCTCTCCTTCAGACACCGAGAACACTCCGATAA
>JABFEX010000344.1:0-15179 GCA_013623515.1 Fusarium illudens
AGCCCGCCCCCAGCCCCGCCGATGAGACTCCCAGCGAGGCTGCGGTGAGTCTAATGACCTCGCCTCAACTGAGCGAGCGGTCGGCCCCGCCGGCTCTGTCGACGATCGAGGAAGAGGCCCTATCGGAGATTTTCGTGGGAGTGCCGGGTGGGTACAGTTCGCCTACCGACGATGGGAGCAGCGATGGAAGTGGCAAGGCTATTGCAGGTAGCCCGTTAGAGGCAAAGTTCACTACCGCGTGGCCTGCTGAGTCCGCTTTCTCCCAGATCTTGGCGCATGACGACGACGAGACGGCATGAACAACATGTAGCCGTAGATGAAAGCAACACAACACCCAGCTTCATCGCATCCTCAACGAACCTCACACTCATGTACAACCCACCTGTATAACAACTATTTCGGATTCCGCATCGACAAGGAGACACCGACCAGATTTGTATGACGATTCTTTTGTTTTTGTTTTTGCAAGTACGCTACACTACAGCACAATATGAGCGCGACTCCTGATCTCCATCGACACTTGTCACCGAGTATCAAGGAACGAACCACCAAAGTCGCGATCAACATATTGTCGAGAAGGCACAGCACAGATCTGTCTCACCATTCTTGGAAGTTTCCTACCACGCAGCGCGAGTTCGGGTTCTGACCCGCGAGCAACTCACAACGAACAAGGCCTGCCTCGGCAGACTGGCAAAAGACCACTGACCGAACTCATCTTGACACTTTGGAAGCACAACACGATTGCGAGTTCTGATCTACGATGAACTCTCTCACAACGAACAAGACCTACCTTTGAGGACCTTTGAGGACCACCGACCGAACTTTGTCTCGACGCTTCGACACCATCCCTGAAGCACAACACGAGTGCGAGTTCTGTCATCGACATTGAACTCTACGATCAAGGACTGAGAACCAAACGAGCAAGACCCGGACAAAGGCATTGGAGGCGAGAGGACAAGGTCGGACGTGACAGGAGAGAACAAAGCCCTCATTAGAGTGGCAGCGAGGGGAGAGGGAATGTACCTAATCATGTATGATTTACTATTGTAACTACCTTTGTATGGATCAACCATCACACAACCGTGCGTTCCATTCTGTGACCCAAAGAATGTCCTGAACATTTCATTATGACTTGACCCCATTCCTAGAGAAACCTAACAAAGAAACCCTCCACACGTGACCATGGACCGTATCATCAGCACTCCTGCGCAGCATCGCCACTTGGCATCGATACGGCATACTCCAGACCCAACTTGACAGCCTTGCCTGGGTTCAGCGAAACATCCCACGTGATCTGCCCGCCTCCCTTGAGGGTCGCCGTAGCCTTGCCCCAGTTCTTGTCCTCCTGCGTCTCCCGGCCTGGAACTCCGGCCGGCTGAGGCGATCCGCCGAGCGTCAGACCGCGAGGGTTCGACACTTCGACACGTAGCCGGTCGTCCTCCGACACGGGGATCTGGTCCAAGACCAGCACCTGGGCTGCCTTGGTAGCCGAGACGCGGGTGTTGTGCACCGTGACGGTGCGCACATACACGGAGCTGTCCTCCTTGCTGAACATGCCGCTCGTGCTCCTCCGAACATCAGCCTTGGGGTACATGACCCTGATGGCCGAGTCCACACCCAGGCTGAGGCTAAAGATCTCGCCCGAGTTGCAACGAGGGATCTTGGCCTGTCCCATGAAGCTGCCATCCAGCGTCAGGCTGGCAGGCCCCCTGAGGAGGGTGAGCTTGCTGTTGTTCCGGAGTTTGGCCCTGAGATATGCCACAGGCTGGTACTTGGCCACGATGGTGTGGCTGAACAAGACGTTTGAAAAGTTGAGGCGGGCGACGCGCTGCTTGGAGACGGTGAACTTGGGCACCAGGGTCTTGAGGCCGGGCAGGTCGTAGGTGGTTGTGAAGCCCGTCTCTTCGACGAGCGAGTTTTGGAACTCGAGCGAGGGCTGTGCATCGGGCATCGAGACGTCGTCATCCGCGGGACCAACCTCCTCATCTTCGACGCCGAATTCCATGAAGTTCATCGACTGGGGCTGCTGGGGTTGTTGCACCTGCTGCATCATCTGTTGCTGGGGTTGCTGCACCTGCTGCTGCATCTGCTGTTGCTGCATCTGCATCTGCTGTTGCTGCTGCATCTGTGGTGCCGGCATCATCTGTGGTGCCGGCATCCTCCGTGCGTTCATCATCTGTTGCTGTTGTTGTTGTCGTTGTAGCGCTTGCTGTGCCTGCATCCGGGTTTGAACCTGTTGGAAGTCCATCGGCATAGGTTGCCCGTGTGCACCCCAGCGACCTGCATCCTGTTCCTGTCTCACCATCCTGAACCTCTTCTTGTTCTGCTGCTCCAGTAGCAAGAGCTGTATCTGGTAATCACTCTCTGCTTCAGGGACTGCATCGTGACCAAACATTTCGCGTCTTGGTTTGGGCGCTGGTCCCGCTATCTTCTTGGCTTGCCAGTCCTTTTTCTGCTGCCGTTCCTCCCGGCTGTTAAAGATGTTGCTGGCGGAGCCCTTGCTGGCTAGCTTGATGTGCCAAGGAGCGAGGATGGGAATCGAGTCATCCAAGCTCGAGGACGTGGCTTGAGACGTCGACAGGGTGATCTTGCAGTTCTCCCAAGTCTCCGACGTGGTGTTGTGGAGGCTGGCATCGAAGCAGAGAATGCCTGTGGCGTTGACCGTCGACAGCTGAAGGTCGTAGCTGGGGGTCCAAAAGGCCGAGTTGGTGACATACGACAGCAGCAAGTCGCACATGGGGTGCTCCTCCGAGGCCACGGTCCTGCTCTCTGAACGCTTGGCGACATCAATCTCGCTCGAGACGGAGCTGCGGCGAGACGAGGATGGGGTGAAGGAAGGATTGACTTCGAGCTGGATGTGGACGGTGTAGCAGTACTTGGGCCAACAGCGTGCTCGCTCGCTGCGAATGCGCGCCTTTTCCTTGCGCTTCTCCTCGATCCGCTTCAGCAGCTTTGCCCTTTGCTTCTTCTTGGCCTTCTGAACCTTGTGCTTGGCCTTGAATGCCTTGGTATTCTGCTTGTCGTTGAGTTTGGACAGGCGCAGGCATTCCTGCTGGGCCTTGCTGAGGGCCTTGCTGATGGCACGGTCCCGAACAAGAGCAGCCATACGATCTTCGTATGCCTGTGCACGTTGCTGCTTGTATGTCTCAAGGACCTCGCTGACGATGACCCCTTCCCTTTTGTCGAGTGATTTGGAGTAGCTGTCGAGGATCTCGAGACGGTCATCGGCATTGCCGAGCTCTTCCCTTGCTTTGTTGAGGTCGTCTTTGAGCTCTTGCTCGCGCTCTACGGCCTCGGCTAGTCCCGGATACTTTGTTTCTTGTTTGAATTCATCACTATCATCGTCACTGAGAGGGTCGTCTGAATCATCGTCCGAATAGACATCGTCGAAAATCTCATGGTTAGGGAGGAACTCGACACTGATGCCAGTGATGGTAGCAGAACCACTGCCTTCAACCATTACCGAGTTTTTGTCAATGGTCGGGCTGAAGCCAGCGATGGAGATTTCATTGGTGCCAGGCTGAACGATGGTGTGGTGAGCGACTGCGATGGGCGGATTGGGCGTGCAGAGGGCTTACCTTGAGAGGGACATCTTTGATCTCTCGCTTGATCTGGGCCTGGGTAGGGAAGAGGGTCACAGAGCGAGTGCCGAGCTCGCGGACCTTGTACTGGACTCTGTGGCTGACTTCCATGATGGATGGTTGTAGGCAGCAGAAGGTGGGGTGGTGTCTTGGACCGGCGGCGACAGTATCACGGCCGTGTAAGAGGCGAGGAGGGACACAGGTTGGATAGAATAGAGTGGGTGGGACGAAGACACAATAGAAGAGGCGACGAAAGGGAGATGGGAAGAGATTGGGAAGAAGATGAGAAGGGCTGATGGACAAGAGAGAAGAGGTCGAAGTGGAGGGGGGAAGACGAGATACTTATACTCATGGGAGGGCAGCCAAGCAGCACAAGAGCGAGCACGCACTGGAGAAGAAGAGAAAGGTCACTTGTACCAGAATAAGGCAACAGGGAATGGCCCTAACACTGGGGACTCGAGCATTAGACGTTGACTTGAAACTGTCAGGCTCTCCCAACGAAAGAACTGTCGCCGGTCACAAGTGTCAGAGCATGTAGTGGTCGCAGGTAGTCATGTCAGAAAGCGAGTTGGATTTGGCAATAAGATATGGACAGAGAGTCTGGGGTAAGCGAAGCTCAAGGCAGGTCAAGATAGATAGGTATGGATGGAACGAGTGGTTCGCCTTGGCGACCTCACCTCCGTCGGATGAAGGACGAGAGAGTCGAGGAGACACACACAGAGAGAGGGAGAGGGAGAGGGAGAGGGAGTGGATACCTACTGAATCCTACGAGTGGGGACTCCCGTCGTTCCAGGCAGACAGACTCGAAAGATGTCCTGCTGAGTCATCCAGGACCAAGCTTCTCGACGCCTGAAACTTTGGCCTTGGTTGTGAGGCGTTCATGTTTGGTGCCGTCCGTCTCTCCACCGGTTTCCCAACGGTTTCCCCCAAGTTTGCAGACCACGGCATCATGCATCAAGAATATCGTGCGTCGAATTCCCTACTTGGAAACCCTTCTACTTCTGATGTGTCGTTTGAAAATGGGTAAATCGGTGGACGATGTTGCTTAAGCGACGGTTAGTGTCATTGAAACACCAAGAGCGATGCTCAAGATGGATCTCAATACTAACCTCGAGGAATAGACTCGGAATACGCCGCTGTGCGTCAAAAATTGGTATTTTGTTCATGAACAGGAAAGTACTGGGCGTAGTTTCCCTTCATCACACCCTACTCCTTGGATGTTTTGATATGGAGTTAAAGCCATCATCTTGAGCTGCTTGCTCGCACTAACAGCCCGTCGCCACACCAAACTCCCCCCCATGGACAAACTCACCCTGCCATGACTTTCAAGCATTTCGCAGGACATCTATATAAATACAAGCCGGGTTATCATCACAACTTCAGACGCCTTCTCAAGACACCGAGATCACCATGTTGCGCCGCGGTCGCCACGTCGAACCCATCTACCCTGGCCGTCCGGGCCGCAGACGCCAGGCTCTGGCAACTGATGATTTGGCCCAGGATGTGCCTCTGGCTGTGTCGGGTCTTGCTGAACCTGATATCGACGGCCTCAATTTGGACATGGGAGATGTATATGGATGCCCACCAATTCCGCAGATGGCACCCTTCGTTATTAGACCCAACGCTGTGTCGGCCCAAGCTCCAGCTCCAGCTCCAGCTCCGAGACGCAACATGCTGGTCGTTCTTCTGTACGAGATGCAACCACAGGATGGCCGGTTTGGGGCAGAAGGACGACGATTCAACATCGACCGGAACACCTTATTCACGCTATTACCGAGAACTAGATTCGCTATCAGACGAGGTGCTCTCGATCTCCGGACCTTCTTCCTGCCAGAGGACATGGAGCCCCACCCACCTTCTGTGATCCATCGAGCTCTTCACTTCATCTTTGGCCATCTCGAAGAGTACTCGCGGACAGGGACGCTAGACATGTTTGGAGCCGCCGAGCAGCAGATCGAGCAAGGCTCCGTACGGTCCAGCGTGGTAAAGCGATGGGCGGCCATGCTGCACGCCATGTGCATCGTCCTGAACAACGACAAGGGGATGGGATGCTCAGAGGGTCTGCTTGGGCATATACTGGACTTCTTTGAGCTCCTCATCCAGGACGTCCACAACCTCATCGGCTGGGAGGAGACGACGATTCTCTTCGAGGCCTTTGCTGGTGTTTTTCGCACGGAGAGACGAGACCTGGCCAGTCAGCTTCACAGGATCTGGGACAGATTCGACCCCGAGGTCCAGGAGCCGCTGCTGCGCGACATGAGACGAGCGCTGCCGGCTGAGGGCATCGACGGGATGGCGCACCGCATGTATCGAGCCCTTGGTTACTGAGAGGACGGATTGATCTGATCTGATCTGATCTGTCGCTTTGGGACATAATTGTGGCCCTCGGTAGCTGGGATCATGCCACGCTATTGCATATTCCATTCCCCAGCCTCATGAATTCTTTTCTTTGCCGCCCACTGCCCACCCCCTCCGCTGTCACCGGGACGTCATGGGTCGGCCTCGTTTCACCCCAGCCTCTCTCCACTGCAGACAGCTCAGCTAGCAAAAGGTGAAAGGTGGTGAGCTTCGACCTTTTTCTCTGCCACTTCTAGGAGCTGCCTACCTTGAAATCGCACTCTGTGATTTGCCTTGCTTTTTTTTGTCATACTTGTCCCTTTCACTAGAGTCTCATTGATCAGCCGTCATGGCGGAATCTCGCAAATCCAAGTCACCGCTTCGGGCTCTGGATCCTCAGCCCATGGGCAGCCCTTCTCCTCCCTCGGGACGAGGCCCAGAGAGGGCAAAGTCGTATCCGGCCACCGATTCTCAGTCTCAGCAGTATGGCCCTCAGCCGTACAATCCTCAGGATTACTCCAGCCAGAGCTACAACCCTCAAAACTACGGCCCGCCTCCTCCAAACAACTACCAGTCCCAGAACTACAACCAGCCGTACAACCCCCAGAACTACCCTCCCGTCTCCGGCCCTCAGACGGGTCCCGCCATATTCCCTACGCGCCCGGTGTCTGACTCGTATATTCCTGATCATGGCGGAGCAATGGCCAGCGGCACCAAGATCACCAGCACCCAGCAGTATAGCACCCAGCAGCAGTATAGCTCTCAGCAGCAGCAGCAGCAGCAGCAGATGGTGCCGGCCATGGCCCCGACGTCGCTCCGGGAGCTCCAGGCGTTGAAGACGACGTGCCAGTTTAGCCTGCGCGAGTACCTCAGCCTGCAGCGGCAGAAACGGAGCGGCGACTCGGCCATGTCGGCATATGAGCTGGACACGCGAATCCGCAACCACACCAACGTGATGCTGAGCGACCTCCGGATCCTCCAGAGCGAAGTGCGCGGGATTGGCAAGGAGGCCGAGAACCACCGCTGGAGGAGGTGGATCATTGGCGGTGCCATGTGAGAATTCCTTTGTTCCCGTCCACTCTTGAGCTTGCATAGACTGACCTGTTATAGTGCCACGTTCATCCCCTTCATTCGCAAGTTCTGGCGCCGGAGCCACGACGACGACGATTCGGCGTCTTCGGCCAACGACACCGAGTACGCCTTCCGCAAGTCCAAGGGTCTTCTCGAGTACATCAAGAACGCCCTCCTCGGACGGGGTAGGTTCGCTAAGTTCGCCTTCATCGTGTTCGCGGTGCTGTTTGTCTTTTCCAACGAGGTGTCGGTCCGGGTGGCCCGGACGGTGCAGAAGCGCATCAAGAAGCTGTGCTCGCGGATCGAGCAGGGCGACTCGGACATTGAAGAGAAGGACATGAGGGCGCTGGAGGGCTGGCGATGGAGGATTCTCTTGTGGTAGGTGAGCAGGCAGGACACCTATGGATGAGGGGGTAGGAACAGGCATGAATGATATCGTAGTATGAGGACATGATTTTAACGAAGCCTCGGCGATTGCATTTCTTGTATTATTTTCTCTGTTTTTTCTTTCTAGATATTCCGTGCCACTCAATTTACTTTGGACAAATATGTGATTGACGGTTTTGTCGAGTTTATTAATTACCATTTGCCTGGTGGGTCGTGCACTGGAGGGTCTCGCTATGGAACCCTCATTAAACAACTCCGTACCTTGAGCCAAGGCATCGGCGCGTCACGACTCACAACCATCAACGACTTGTTCATCGCACGCGTTAAAGAGATTGACTTTTCAGTTCTACGCGCAATTAGGACGGAGAATCATGGGCGAGAAGCGGAAAGCTACAGAAGCGGCTCCTGGCCAGCCAATGGCCAAAGGCTCTGGCTCTGACGGCGTCGCATCGCAGGAAGCGACCTGGCACAAGCCGCTGGAAGGACCACCTCAAGATGGCCTCACTCGAGATCGCCACTTTGCCGAACTGTACTCGAAAACACCCGACTTTAAACAGCTGGCCCTCCAAGACAAAGACTTTGCTCTACTGTACGTTCTCGCTGTTCAGTCGTTCCCAGTGAACAAGCCCTCTGACGAAGATTTATAGATGGAACCAGCACAAGACGGATTTCTTCGACAACCCGCAATGTGTTATGCAGTTGACCAAGACACTGCTCAAGCTCGACTTTAAACTTGATATTGAACTTCCCGATGACCGACTCTGTCCTCCTGTGAGTTGGCCTCTTCTCCATGACGCGTCGTTGACACTACTGACTGACGCGAGCCACCAAGGTCACGAATCGACACAACTACCTGCTGTGGCTGAAGGGCCTCCTGGATAGTACTTCGTATGAGAAACCAGGTGGCAAACTCGTCGGACTAGATATTGGCACCGGAGCGAGTTGCATCTATCCTCTGTTGGGTTGTGCCCAGCGGCCATGGGAATTCATCGCCACTGGTGAGAAACTCATCTCTATTCATCAGCTCTCAACTAACAAAGCGCAGAAATCGATGCAAAGAGCCTTGAATACGCTCGCAAGAATGTAGCTCTCAACAAACTAGAGCATCGAATCAAGATTGTCGAGCGAAAGACGACAGACACCATCATCCCTCTCGACGACTTGAACGTGGACAAGATCGACTTCACAATGACCAACCCGCCCTTTTACAAGTCCGAACAAGAAATGGTCAAGAGCGCCGAACAAAAGTCCCGCCCTCCGTTCACAGCATGCACGGGCGCCAAGATCGAGATGGTGACTGAGGGCGGCGAGGTCGCCTTTGTCGACCGCATCCTCAAGGAGTCTCTCAAGCTGCGAGAACGTGTACGCTGGTACACGGCCATGTTCGGCTTCCTAACGAGCCTGGTCGACTTTGTCGCCAAGCTCCGCGAGCACGGAATCGACAACTACGCCGTCACCGAGTTTGTCCAGGGCAGCAAGACGAGACGATGGGCGGTCGCTTGGAGCTTTGGGAGCATGCGGCCGATGCAGGATATCGCTCGGGGCATGAAGACAGCCGTCTCTAAGAACATCCTACCAGAGATTACAGAAGAACAGGTCGTCGATGTGCCTCTGCCCGAAAAGGTGGGCGATTTTGCAGATCGCTTTAGAGACGAGATTGCCAAGCTCGAGTTGATCTCCTGGGAGTGGGACAATGAGCGTCTGGAGGGCACGGGACGAGCGGCCGACAGAGTCTGGGCACGAGCATGGAGGAGACGGAAGCAGCGGGAGATGCAGACCGAGGGAGCCGACGAGTCAAAGGCCGAGGGGACAAAGTGCGTCATGGCCTTCAAGGTGTCCATCCGTGTCGCCCAGGATCACATCTCGGTGGGGTGTCGATGGCTCGAAGGCCACGATGCTGTTGCTTTTGAGAGCTTCAGGGGATACTTGAAGAAGACGGCACGGGGGACCGTCAGCCCCAAGGACGAGGAAAAGCAGACTTGAGTGTTGGGAGGGGTACATTTGTCTCGTAAGGAGTGGACTATTTTGTGAATATCGCTATGTAAATGCTGCTGATCTTTCCTCCACAGAATCCTACAGAACTATCTCTACCAGGCTTCGGGGCTGTCCACTCAAGCCTTGATCTTTGCCTTGAATGCCTCGAGATCGGCCAAGGCCTCGGCCTTGCTCCTGCCCTTGACAAGAGCCTCCAGGATGATGTCCTGCTCCGAATCAGGGGCCATGTTCTCGTTCTTGGGAGGGTTGTTGTCCAGGTTGGTCGGGAAAGGATATCCTTCTCCCACAGCCGAGATAAACATCTTGACTTCGTCGCTCAGACCCTTGGCCTTGTACAGGGCCGTCAGGTTGTCCCACGTGCTCTCCACCAGCGGCAGGGCGTCGATCGTCTCCATCGGCTTTCCAAAGGCGCTGCTGATCTGGAGTAGATTGACCAGACGGTTGATGTCGGAGGATACGTTTTCGCCCGCGGCGTGGAAGAGAGCCGGGTTGAAGAAGAGTCCGTCGCCCTTTTGCAGCGGGAGAGTCACGTACTTTTCCAGGAAGAACTCGGTGAACTCTGGAAGACGGTAGACCATATACCCAGCGGAAAAGGCCTGGCTGAAGGGTAGAAGGCGAGTTGGACCACTCTCAAGGGGCACGTCGACGTGTGCTACAGCGCCCTGGAGGGTCAGGCACTGACTGGCAACCTGCATGGCTCGAGGATACTCTCCGCAGCGCTCAGTGGACATGAACCCGAGGTGGTAGTCCCGATGGGAGACCTGCGGCTGCCCTCCCGGTCGGACATTGTTGACCTGCGCAGTGACGCGGTATCCAGGACCAAGCCAGGAACCAAAGATGAGATCGAGGTACGGGTTGGAGTAGTAGCTCAGGAACGAAGCCGGGTCCTCGAGGCCGTGCTTGCTGAACGAGTTCCAGATGCGGTCGTTTTTTCCGGCGCCGGCAAAGTGGTCGCCCGAGACCTTGGCGCCCTGGTTCTCCTTCTGGATGATGCTGGCATAAGTTGCCGTCGCCTTGTCGATGACGCTGTGGTCTCTGTACAGCCCCGCGGTGACGAGAACGCCCGGGCCGTGGAGGAGAACACGGTACCACTCGTCCTGAAGAGCAAGCTTCTGCTCCTCCGTCAGAGTAGAGTACTCTGCAAGGTTGTAGATGGGGATATTCTCCTTAACATCAGTAGCAAGAGGATACTCCTCCCTAGTAGTCTTCTGCTCGCAGATAGCCTTGAAGGCATCCAGCGAAGGCGGCGGCGACAGCTCAAACAGTCTCGCCTGTCCCTGCTCCGCCAGTATGCCCCCGACACCTTTCTTCAGAGTTCCGTTCAAAGTCATGATGCTGTGCGATCTGGTCGTGGTATGAAAGGTGCAGAGTTTGAGTTGGCTTCGGGACGGGAATTCCGAGGGTCTTATAATCGTGGCGGGGCAGCAGCAGCGACGACGGAAATCTGCCCGAGCGAGACGTGCGGCCATGATTGATCAGACGATGCTTTTGAGGGGTAAGTTGTTGAATGGGATTCGTTAATTGGGTATAATTGGGAACGGTGTTTTCGCCGAGAGGGAGATTGGGGGAGGAGGATGGTGTTGTTCTTATAGCTTCACTTGGGATGTCTCCACACTGACGTGTAAAGGGAAACCAATAGTATATGAATACAGACGAGGGCTTTTCATAATGCAGGATTACTATTGTGTATAGGTACCTATGGAAAGGTCTACATCTTCGGGATTGGCCTTTTGCGACCCGGCCACGATGGTTGCAGACCTGATTTGAGTTGATCATGTACGGCCGTCTTCTGCCGGAGGGCTCTATCGCCTTCAACGCAGCCCAGGTACTCGTTGAAGTACCAGAAGTCCATGGAGCTTGCCATATTTCTACGCCTTTTAGTTGGTATATCTCTTTCTCCTTTCCAAGTTGACCCAAGCGAGGCGTAACCTAAGAGCACGGAAAGTTGAGAGACGCTGATACCGGTAACTGGCAGTCTAGCTAGGTGATGGAAAGTCAAAGACGGGATTCCCCCTCCATGAAACCTCGGTTATGCTGCCTCGTCGGAAAAGAGGCCGACTTTGATGACGGCCGAGGGATGGAGGAGGAGCTGAAGTGGGTTGTTGACTCCTCAAACCGCAGGGACGACAAGGGTCTTACATGTTACCTCCTCAATAAGAGTTCCCAGTCTTGACTACAACACCAAGCATCCATCATATGCGTTTCTATTACCGCCTACACAATATCGACAGCATCCATCTTCCACGGGTTCCGTCGACAACCCTCCACCTCCCCGTCAAAGATCCCAACACGCACATACGCCCCAGCCACCTGATCTGATTTCCGAAGCAAAAGTCCAGACACGAGGTCGGCATCATACCGTCGAGCAATGTCCGATGCATCTTGAAGCACCGCTACTCCAAGCGTCAGGAAAGGCGAGTGCATCTCGTCCGCCTTGAGGAACTCGTCTAGACTCGCCTCTGTGTCGAGACTATATGTCATCTCCTTCGCGTTATCGCGAACGTCGAGTTTATTAACGTGGATTTTATCGCCGTGGACAGTATGCCTTTGGTTCAGAGACGTGTCCTCGCCAGTCTTGTTCTGGACGTCTGAACTCACGCCGGTCAAATACGCGTTCCACGTCCATCCTTTGACTCGAATTCTACCTCCCTTCAACTTTCCAAACAAGTCACTAGTGGCAAGCTCCAACTGAACGTCAATAACCTCAAGACTCGTCCCCTCGACCACACGGGTATTCTGAACCATAAAGTAAGGGTCCATCCCTCCGTCGACTGCTGAAGTCTTTGATGCCCAGCTCCATGATGGAGCCAGGTACTTGGGGGTCTCCTTAACCGGGGCTTGTCGATACCACATCAGCCCTCGAGCAATATCGCCACGCCATAAGCCGGCGCAGTACATGTCCCCAGTCATTCTGTGAACTTCTCTGGCCAAGCCGGAGATGGCTGGGAAAAGGTCATCCGCATATGTCAGGTTGCGGCCGCAGAAGTCGATGATAATACGAAGCCACGCCCCGTGTGCATCTGGAGGCTGATTGGAGTCCTTGCTACTCGCTACAACTGACGAAGATACCATAGTCGAAGTAAGAAATGCTTTCGGATTGCTCCAGTTCAAGGGAAGGGACGTTGAAAGGATCGGATTCCGGTCGCCTTCAACCCGCCCGCAAGTTCGGCAGTGCCATATAACCTGCTCCTGTGTAAAGTACAGAGTCCGAGGAGCAAGCATCGTCTCCTGTAGCACCCATCCTCGGAGCTCAAGGGGATTGAAGTGCTTGGAATCGAGCGTGTCTTCAAAGGTCAACAGTGGCTTTCTGATGTAGATATCGGACGCTCCATCAGATGAACTCTTGCAGGGAACCATGGTCGTGAAGTCTGCAAAGCTATTGAACAGGGCCGACTCTCTTTTTGTCAGGATTCCCTTTTCCGCACTGTTTGGGTGACTGGCTGCGATGGAGAGTGTTGCATCTTTGTAGTAACTCCCCATCTTTGCCGACTCCTTGACCCAATCGTCAGATGAGTCTTGAAGAATACAGAGAGAATCGATCCAGAGATGGCGAAAGCCCAGTTCTCGTGTTATCTTGACCGCATCTTGAAATGTCTTTGATAACGAAGACCAGGGTAATTGTTGGCAATGGGCTTGTAGGTTTGATTGGATGGTGGTGAGGATCTTTTGGCTCCCCCATCGATGACTGAGAGCAATCCACTCGCCGATTTCTCCGTTTGATAAACGGAGACGAGCTTCTTGAGAGCCGTCACTTGGACCTACATCGATGACTCTCGTTGGTAGACTTGCTGTTCCTGGGCGCCCGCAGTCCGAATGATGGAGGAGGCAAGTTTCCAGCCAGGATCTCGCCAAGCCAAAGACCTCAGACATCCCAGCCTCCGGGCTCACAGCTCTCCCAGTAAATACAGAATTTTCTATCGTTTGTAAGAGCGATCAGCCGACGTGTAAAATATCAGTGCGAGTTAGCAAGGCGTGGGAATGAACCTTGGAGAGTGAAAACACCCAATCGTGAAAGGAATGACGCGATTCCTTCATCGGACAACTTCAACCCCAGACTATGACCCGTCTTTTCGGTTCTGAGCCATAGTTGTGAGTTGACGTCCTCCCGGCTATCACCCATGGCCATCGCTCTGAATGCCTGGCACATCCCGCAGCCCTCGTCGGCCGCCTTCTCGAGGGCATTCCAAGAAGAGTGATGCTGGTATCCAAAGGCTGAACGTTTGTTACGAGGTCGGCGAAGGAATTCTTCCCAGCTTATTGTGGCGTTTGCTTCGTCCAGATCGATTGACGTGCACACTTGGCAGAGCATGGTTGCAACTCCGGACCTTTTGGAACCTGCCTAGAGATGAGACCTTTCAGGATCAAGTAAGGCTTCGTTTCTCCCCAGAGGGACTCTACAGCTGACTAAGAATTCTTTTCGCTACGGGGAGCTGGACTGCGCTTGGCCAGTGGCTGGTTGAGCATGCAAGGCTGCAGAGTTACCAATAGTCGAGAGGAGAGAGAGCTCCTGGGGGACTCTGTTCCGGAGCACCCCAGACAAGGTCTATTAATCAATGGCTCTATGTAGAGCATATAAACTGCGCCATGGGTTTTGGGAGAACATATATTTGGGGTTGTCTCTCCTATTGGTCACTGTCCCAACAATAAACCCATGGTCCCTATTCTAGCGACGATCGAGTTGTCCCCAGGATATCCTGCCAAGGAGTTCGACTGCTCAAGCCGATCTTCATAGCTAGCCGACAACCCAATCACATAGGCATGTAGAAACTCATATCGGGTCATTTGACTTGTTTGTATTTGGTGATCAGCGTCTACCGATCCCGGTCGTTATTCTGGTGGGCTTTTGCGCCTCGTCATTATCATAGGTAGTTGAATAAGCAATCCTCGCTATCCCTTTTTTCTCCCTCCCCTTTTTAACCGTCCAGGTTACCAATGGTGATGCTCTTGATGTTCTGGTACTCCTGCAGACCGTACAGACTGCCCTCCTTTCCGTAGCCGCTCTCCTTGACACCGCCAAAGGGAGCCTCGGGGGCGCTGATCTTGCCGGTGTTGACACCGACCATTCCGACCTGGATCTTCTGGGCGACGCGCATGACGCGGCTGATGTCCTTGGAGAAGAAGTATCCGGCGAGACCGAACTCGGTGTCGTTGGCCAGGCGGATGGCGTCCTCCTCGGTGTCGAACTCGAAGACGGGGGCCAGGGGGCCAAAGGTCTCGTCCTTGGCGACGGCCATCTCCTGGGTGACGCCAGAGAGGACGGTGGGCTGGTGGAAGAAGCCGGGGGAGTCGGGGGTGCTGCCTCCGGTCTCGACCTTGGCGCCCTTGGAGGTGGCGTCGGCGACGTGTTCCTTGACCTTGTCGACGGCGGACTTGTTGACGAGGGGACCCTGGGTGGTGGTCTTGTCGAGGCCGCTGCCCATCTTGAGGGCGTTGACCTTCGCGACGAGCTTGGCGGTGAAGGCCTTGGCGATGCTCTTCTGGACGTAGAGTCGGTTGGCACTGTGGGTGAGGTTAGTTGAGGTTAAATAGCACAGCGAGGAGGGGAGCTTACCAGACGCAGGTCTGACCAGAGCATCGGAACTTGCAGAACATGGCGCCCTCGGCAGCGAGGTCGAGGTCGGCATCCTCAAAGACGATAAAGGGGGCGTTGCCGCCGAGCTCCAGGCTGACCTTCTTCAGGGTGCCAGTAGCAAGCTTGGCAAGCATCTTGCCGACACCAGTGGAACCAGTGAAGGAGATCTTCTTGACGAGAGGGTTGGTGGCCAGCTCAGTAGCGGCCTGACGGTCGCGGGTGGGCAGGACCTGGAT
>JABFEX010000345.1:0-29292 GCA_013623515.1 Fusarium illudens
GTTCAGGGCCGTGGTTCGGGTTGGGGTGGGGTTGTTGATCCCGGCAGACGGCGGAGGGATCGAGTTGCCGATGGCGGTATCCGGTGCCGTCTGGACGAATCCCTCAGCCAGCTCGGCCGTCTCTGCTTCGTCGCTCGCCTCGTCGGCCTTGTTCTGGCCCTGCTTCTTGGCCTCCATCTCATCGCGCCAACCCATGTTCAGCTCCTTTGGGACCTCGACCTCCTCCTGGGCGCTCGAGGATGCTTCGCTGGCGCGCTCCTCGCACTCCTTGATGATTTCTCTGTTTGTCTTTCCGCAGGCTGCGCATTTGAACGAGGATGACTCTGCTGCGAGGCGTTGTCGCACGGCGTCGGTTGTCTCCAACCCGCCCAGTTGGCCGCGGGCGTCGGTCTCCATGAAACTTCGGAGCCTGCAGGTTACAAGATGACGTTAGCTCTGCATATACGTATTCAAATGAGGGGAGACAACGTACGCCACGAGAGCTGTTCGCACTCCCCAGGCCGGCTGCCACGTCTCCTCATGATGGCCGCTAATGCTCAGACAGATCTCTCGGTTGGCCTCGAAGCGGCCGCTCGGGGTCATGAAGCGGAAGCTGGGCGGTCGCAGGGGGTACGTGGGAGGAAGGACGATGCGGCCATGGTAGAGGCCGTTGCTGTAGACTGAGTTGGGAGGGCCGCGGAGGGTAAAGTGCCATTCGAAGAGGTCGGACTCGAGGGGCTCGGCGGTGTAGTCGGTGGAGGGACAGCTGGAGAGCTCAGCTGCTTCCTTGACTAGGTAGGAGAGTGAGTCAGTATTGGGGCAGGTTGGGGATATGGGCGTTGAGAGGCGGGGGAGACTGACGTATACGACGGATCGTAGGAGACTTTGTGCTGAACTTGGGAGTCGCCATGGTTGGCTCCTGTTCCCGTCGTCGACTCTTGCGTCGATCTCAGTCTCCGGAAATACGAAGATGCTTCTCGTAAGTGTCGCGTGCTGGAACTCTCAAGATGGCTGCTCAGGCTGACAAGCTATGTTGGACAAAGGCGAGAGGACCAAACGAGAAGGAATGAAGAGCAATGGGTATTCTTTGCAAACAAACAAGATGTTTTTGTCATGAATAGTGTGCAAGACGTCAAAGGAATAGCAAGGTTTGAAGAAAGAGGATTATTTAAGTGATATGTATAGTTCTGGACCAGGCAGGTCTTAGACGCAAGGTGGTATCTTCGACATGGACAGCCTTGTTCGTTCGTTCGGTAAACTGGAGTAGGTACGGAGTAGTATCACTCGCATTACCTCAGACGGCGCGGGATGGGTCCAGAAGCGGGAACCCCACTGCGATGTGGGAGAGCTCCGATAAAGGTGCTAGTTCGATATACGCATCTGCATGCATTTAAAGGGTCCGACTATCCAATACCTGCATATCTGTCTCGCAACCAATCATAGGCATTCCTTACCTAAGCAGAGCCTCTTCCGAATTGGCTCGGCTCACGACTCCATCCACGACCATTGCCGTACCATCACGACCTTGATCGCCTCGTCCACGTCCCTCAATTCGGTCTGTCCGTACGTCAGCGATATCCTCCTCCTCCCGGTCCAACTCTCGCAACCCCTCAGCCACCGCTAACCAGCCCAATTCCCTCCAGGCCGAACCCCCCGAATCGAGCGACCCTTTGCCCGGCCGACACATCACCGACGCTTCATCATGGCTGGCCACGGCCACCACAGCTTCAATGGGCCACCCAAGCCCCCGGTGGCTCACGTGCCCCGGATCTACCGATTCACCGCGACCGCTCTAGGTGCTGGCATGTGGTTCTTCGTGAGTTCCCCCTCGGAACGATCTCGCCAGATTCGAGCAGATATAGACGAGGATTCAAGAAGTGGCATTGCTAACGGGTTTGGGTTTATAGCTCATGTACCGGGCCAAGAAGGATGGTATGTCAATACACGCATGCTCTACTGCGGCGGCTCTCCTGTTGGTGCGACAATGGCTAATCTTCCTCAGGTGCCGTGCTCCTCGGCCTCAAGCACCCTTGGGACCACTAAACGACAACCATGTACGACTATTCCCACATTCCCGCAGCATCTACAACAGCACGAGCGTTGGGCGCCAAGGACTTCAAGAGACATGGGCTTTGGTGCGATGTATATAGAGCAGAGAAGGCTCAGGAATGAAATCAAAGATGCAATACACAGTCCAGTCCTAACTACGGTCCTTTCCCCACCACCTATGCGCTCGGCTTCTCAAAGAGGTAGTGCGCGACGCCCCAGGTATCTCCGCCCTCGTACGCAAACAGCTCCGAACACGCCATGTAGAAGATCTGCCAGCGGTTGTACCACGTGGTTGCGTTCTCCTCGCCGTACGTCTCGACGAGGTGCGGCCAGATTTCTTTCTTGCTGGCCGTCATCTTGGACAGCCAGTGCTGTTTCCAGAGAGTCAGTAGATCCGAGAGAAGGAGAAGGGTATATCTCACCTCGCAAGTCTTGGAGTAGTGCTGTCCATTGACCCACCACTGCTGCTTGATCTGGAGATCCCGCTGAAAGTACAGCAGCAGGTCGGCCGAGGGCATGGTCCCGCCGGTGAAGAAGTGAGTCGTCATCCAGCCCTCCTCGTAGTCATAGGGGTCCGTCCTGTGCGCAAAGATGTGCACAAAGAGCTTGCCCCCAGGCTTGAGTGCGCGCGACACCTTGGCCATGAGCAGCTCGTAGTTTTTCATGTGCTCAAACAACTGCGGCTGTCAGTGAGACACCCCTCACTGAGTTGATACAGGAGGAAAGGGGCATACCTCGATGGAGACGACGCGGTCAAACGACTCGGGCTCAAACTCGTAGTCGACGACATCGCCTGTGATGACTTCGAGGTTCGTGATGCCCTTTGTCTTGGCTACCGAGTCGATGTACTCCTTCTGTGTCCGGGAGTTGGAAAAGGCTGTGATGTGCGAGTTGGGCAGTTTCTCAGCAAAGTAGATGGCACCAGATCCCCATCCGCAGCTGGATGTCATGAGTTAGCCTCACGTCTCATGAGCTTAGCATTCAATCCCTTCCCTCTTAATCTCACTCCTCTCCAAGCTCAACTCACCCAAGATCCAAAATCCTCATCCCATCCTTCAGCTCAGCCCTCTCCAGATACAGCCCCAGCATGGCCTCCTCAGCCTCGGCCAGCGTCTCCCTGCCTGTGGGGTAGAGGCAGCAAGAGTACTTCATCCTCGGCCCCAGGCACGCCGCCAGCACGCCCGTACCGACTTCATAGTGCTGCGTGTTGGCTGTGTCCGTCTCAATGGCCATGGGCCGCGTGCGCAGCTTCTCCAGGTAAGTCATCTTGCGCTCAAAGGCGGCGCTGAGCGAAGTGCTCGCGATAGAGTCGATGCGCTCACGCAGCTGCCGCCTGATGCCGACGCGGATGACGGCATGGGGGAGGTAGCCTCCATCGAGAATCCAGTCTGGTGAGAATGTTAGACACGATGTTTGGTTTGGAGTGAAGAGGTGGTAATGAAACTCACCGTAGTTCATTTTCAAAGAGAGCCCGCGTGTACTTGCTCCGTATGTCTATCCCAACTTGAAGGAGAGTATTCAACTTGTTTAGAATCTATAAACAATTTGCTATCGTCAATTTGTACATGGCTACTGTTCGGGTTGCCGAGGCTGTTGGTGATGCCCAGACCAAGTCAACTACGTCATGACTCTGCATAAATCGATAAAAAAGATTGCCTTGTACGCGGCTGCAGGTCTCATATCCAACCATTGCATACATGCAATCGCGCTCGCATGCCCGATGTTCCGATAAGGAACTCGTAAACGCAATGCTCTCCTTCATAATCCATCTCGTCCGAGCTCTCATATCGCCAACTAGCCCAGCCCAACCATTGCCTTTTCTCAATCACATCTCAACATTATACCCGGGCGGCTTCCATGATGACCTTGTATTCCTTGCGCTTTTTGGTCTTTCCCGTGATCCGTTGCTTTACCGTTCCAATGTATCGAGCCAGTTGTAGAGCCAAGAAGTGCTCGAATGCCCAAGCCACAAGGACGTAGGCAACTCCCAGTCCAATCAGGAACAGTTCGTAGTCCCAGCTCATCTTGGTCAGTTCCATCAGGTTGGTCACCCATTGAGCCGGCACAAGGATCATGTATAGAGTGATCAAGAGGGCTATAGCAACCGTCGTGGTGAATGGCCCTGCAGAGCATCTAAAGTCAGCCCAATTCATATATTGACATGGTTCTGGATACTCACAGTTCTGAGTCGTCCGCTGCCGGAACGGTCGCCCCGCGTTGAGGATCACTCCCGACAAGATATACTCGAAACAAGAAAACAAGAAGAGAGCCGTGTTCTGTGAGTTCTGGATACTGGGCTCGTCGCGGTGCACCTCTGGGGGGATATACCACGACTGTTCCTTGACCGTGATATACGTCACCGTCTGGAACAGAACGCAAATGGTCATAAAGCCCAACAATGGTGTAAGCACCTTGCGCGACACCAGATCCGCCGTCGGTCGCTTGCGACAGAGCTTTGGGGCCGGTCCTGCCCATCCCATGAAGATGGCGATGGGGAGGATAAGGAGGAGATCGATAAATAGAAACTGAAAGTCTCCCAAGTTTGAGGCCTTGGCGTATAGAAACGTAACCGAGGTGAACTGAATTGCCGAGTACAAACTCATGTACTTGAAGCAGCTGAAGCTCGTCACCAAGGCCGCTCGACCCTCCCTATCAAGCTTGTCAGATCGCAACTTAACGTCATAACACTGCCAACTTACTTGATAACCTCCAAGACGCAGCCAATATCAAACACTCTGGAGGTAAACGGAGCTGCCACGGACGCCTCTGCCTCGGACAAGGAAATGCCCACGTCTGCTGCCTTCAGGGCACCACAGTCGTTCGCACCATCACCACAGAAACCGCATGTGTAGTCGATGCTCTGCAGCTTCTCAACCAGCTCATGCTTTTCATCGGGAGACATTCTCGCAAACACTTTGCCAGAGATAAGCATCTGCGTCTGATGTTAGCTGAGCCTCAAGACAGGGAATTGGATATACAAACCCGCTGGAGAACTTGGGGTGATGCATAGTCCACAACCCAGCGGAACACATCGCCGGAAACAGCCAAAGAGTAATTACGTAAGTTAGATATGTCAAATGGCAAAGATGCATCATCCTCTGGAGGTGCTGGTAGGGGCTACTGATGTTAGCAAACAACACTCATGGCAGCTTGTAAAGCCGACTCACCAGCAATGTTGTTTCGTCCAAGCGGTACGAATTGTTATCAATGCTCTCCCACTGCAGTTTTGCTTCCGCATCGCGAGAATCGCCTATCAAGTCAGCATGGTTCTCCTTGGTTACAGCTTCTGAACTTACCCTCGACGAAGCGTGGCACAAAACAATGAGCATGTCGATCCATAAGGCCGCACTCCCGAGCGACGCTGATAGCTGTCAAGATGTTGTCTCCAGTCACCATCACAGCTCCAATGTTGGATGCCAAAAGCTCCTCCAAAACTCCCGCTGTGGTAGGCTTGAGCTTGTTCTCAAAGATGATGAATCCTACAAAGTCGAGGTTGCTTTCGACATCGGCTCGAGTCATCTTCTGAGCCTTGACCCAGCTAAGCTTCTTGAGATGGCGGCTGGCAACACCGATGACACGGTAGCCTTTATGCGTGTACGACGACAAGAGCTCGTCATAATCACTAGGAACTATACAGGAATGGTCAGTATAAACGTCTCGGCGGGTGGCACAACAACGCAACACTTACAGCTCTCTGGGCGACAAATCTCCCTCATGGCTTCAGGGGCGCCTTTGACGAAAATGTCACCGCTTTTCTGGCCGAACTGGCGGACGATCACACTGGCTCGTCGCAAGTGAGAGACAAATTCAAATGATTTGAGCACACCGAGTTCGAGGTTCGCCTAATTAAACGTTAGCAATCGCCTTCAAGTCGAGAGACACATGAGGCTTCTTACATTGGGAGGTCTCGCGATCGATGGCGCGAGTCCACCTTGCTCCTCATCCTCACCCTCAGCCACGTTTTGTCTTCCTTCTTCGTATGACCAACATGTGAACTCGAACATCTTGAGGTCCAAGGGGTCGCCGACCAGCTCATCATCCACAGACCGCAGAGAGTGGCAGGTGGCCATGGTGTGCAACGCTGCTCGGAAGGTGTCTTGGGCATTTTGCCGTGTGGCCTCGGCAAGTAGCATCTGAGGCTCCGTGATGATCTCGCGGAACTTGTTGGAGTCCCGGTTGACGACTCGAACACCGAGAACGTCCAGTCCCTCCTCAGTTAGCGTGCCAGTCTTGTCGAAACACATGATATCCAGTTTTCCACCGACATTGACTCGCTGTGGGCTGATGCAGAAGATCTGCTTCTTCTTTAGCCGGCTTAGAGCAAAGTTTGTTCCAATGGTCAGGGTGGCAGGCAGAGCAGGGGGCACGACGATGGTGATGAGATCGAGCGCCCTCACAATGATCAAATGCCAGGCGAGCCCGAGCCTGATGAAGTTGACCAAGGATGCGAGGAAACCGATACCAGCGACGATCGCCATCACGCTGATGTATCGGAAGGAGTCGCGGTAGAACTTGAACCCAGATGGTTTCGGGAATAGCATCGATCGCACCAGAGACCCCTTTGTGGTATTGAAACCAGTCCGGACAACGAGAGCAAGCGCAACTGCATCACCATCCTGATCGTCTTGAGGCCTTCTCGCACGGATAATCTTGGTTCCAGCAAAGAGGAAGTGTCGAGCCGTCTCGGGTGTCACTGAAGAAGCCGCCAAGTCCATGGATAGTAGCGTCTCGTCGCTTGCTGGGAGTTTCGAGACGGGAACCGATTCACCAGTAAGCATGCTCTCGTTGACGATGCAGTCTCCAGTCAGCAGAAGACTGTCGCTTGGGAACTGTGTGAGACTAGGATCACTGAGTTCGTAAACGTCGCCCGGGACCAAGTCGCTGGAGTTGATGAACCGCCAGAACCCGTTGCGAAGGACTCGGACGTCGCATTCGAAACGTGAGATTTCGCGGAGACGCTGCATTGTAGACCGTGTCTCGAGAAGCGTGGCTGCGATGCTCCCAACCGACATGAGGAAGATACAAACCGCATAGTAGTAGTAGCTGTCCAGAGACCAGAGCACAAGACTGGCAATCTGGAAAACGTAAAAGGGGTGGAGCACCTCATCGACCAAGAGCTGACCCATTGACTTTTGCTCAATGTCAATCAGGTTGTTGCCAAAGACAACCTCGCGAACACCCTTCTCGTCGCTATCAAGTCCAGACCGAGCGAGCCGCACATCGGTCCAATTTGGATCCTTCCACCCATTGAAAAGCGTGAACTTATCCTTGAGAGGATGGAAGCAAAGTCGGACGTAACGGTAATCAAGGGTTCGGAGGTCATCGATAATAGGATCATCATCGTCCAACACTTCCGAGTAGAACTTTTCGGACAAGCCAAAAACGGTCGACAACGGCCGGCCGTAAGGCTGAGAGCGGACCGACATGGTGACGAGCTCACCCCATTGGTTTTCTATGACAACCCATTCGCAGTCCCGCAGGGCGCATGGCTGCCCAAGGAGGCCGACATACCACCGGGGCAGCCACCGGAAAAGGAGGTAGGCCAGCCCACAGGTCAGAATGCACAGCAGCAGGTATATTCCGGAACCGACGCGGTTGGTTTTGAAGCCTGCGATTGCGATGGTGAGGTCTTCGTTGACCATATAAATTTTCTGGCTGGTCCGACCGTGTCGGCGGAAACTTCCGATGGTGGCCGTGCTGTCCCGTCGCAAGAGACGAGTGTGTACCGAATTTCGAGAGTACGACGAGGAGTGTCTGCGAAGAGCATAATCGTCTTCCGAAACACGATAGTCCCGATCCAGCTCTTCATCCTCGTCTTCAGTAGCATCAGCTCCAAACTCCAAGTCGCCAATGTCCGAAACGCTTCGCCGAATGTAGTCGCCAGGGATACTTTGAACGGCGACGCTCTCGGCATCTTCATCATCTTGGAAGCCCTCGGCATCGTCATCATAGTAGGTGAAGCTGGTCGTCGAGTCGGCGCGAGGTCTGCGGTGCGAAAAAGCTGATACGCTGGTGGGGAGACTTTCAGCAACCGGCCCAGAGTACAGCTGATTAGAGAGTCAAGTTAGCTTGATTCATATTAAAAAAAACGGGATCAATTGAATGGGATTTCCCACCTCTTCGTGAGCCATCTCTACATCTTCAAAGATGCTGGATCTGCTCAGGTTGGAGCTAATTCGATATAAGGAGACGCGACCATTGGGTCTACGATGACCGTCATGGTGATCCTGGCCCGGGTCCGGGCTGAGAGGAGCGTCGTCTTCCATCAAGGTGTCTCAGGGGGGTCCGGCTCTCATCGTCCGCAAAAATTTGGTGATGGATTGACGATTTGCGGATAATTCGATGGTGGTCGTCGCGATGCGATTAATTACGTCGTTGGCCGAGCGCTCGTGCCCTAGCCAGGCTGAGGCGAGTCACAGCGAATCGATACCGAGTTTGCCCCGCAATGACGATGATTGGACGATTGCCGATGCAGGATGCAAGGCTGTCATCACAACAGGGCGAGAGAAACATGCATCACATGATTGGTCGACAAGACCAATGCGAATTCGGGTATTTCTATGAATGAATGTCCATGGGAAAACGCATAATATTACGATTGCAGTTGGGCCTTGATGCACAAGACCTGAAGAAGCTAGCAAATCTCATGATGGTACTCTCGCATTCAGGGATTCTTAGGTAAATCATCCCAGTATGCATGAGTGTGCCCAGGGCTGCTTTTGCTAGCCACCAATATCCATCAACAGTTGCTGCAGAGAAAAAAAGGAAGCCAGGCATCGGGCGAATGAGATGCCGACCAGGCAGCCCGCTCCGCGTAACATCAGGGCGCGATTCGTGACGCATCCCTTGACTTGTTGGTATCGGTCCTTGATCATGATCCAGCCAATCGTGCACCTCGTTTTGAGGAAACGCAGGGTCTGTCACAGTGCGTGCGAGCCGCGTTTTATCACGTAGAGGGATGGTGAGTTGTTGGAAACATGTTTCCCTTCAACCCTTCCACCCGAGCCAAGGGGTCAGCATTTTTGTCATTCTTGGCTAGGCGTTGCTTTTGATAGCCGGCTCCGTGTGAACCGTTGCTTTGGGGTTAACTTCGCTTGTTCGAGGTCAATGCCGCTCCCGAGATTGTGAGCAACGGGGCTCCGTATCAATCAATCCCGAGTTCCCCTTCGGGCGAGTCCGGGTGTCGCGAAGTCAACAAAAGAAGAAGTGTAAGATCCAATCCGGGGGACGGCGTGCTGTTCCTGGTTTGGGGCGCCACCATTCCAGCACACTGGTGTCAGGGAAAAGAAGGGCCGGTGACTGAAGGGCTGTCCCGAGGGTGAGTGAGATGGAGGCAAGGGATCTGGGATGGATGGATTTCTGGAATTTCTCTGGATTGTGGCGAGTGCTTCCTTGGGCTGCGAATCGGCAAGTCGGGGTGCATCACGGGCCATGCGCCACAGGCCCCGGCACACAATTCGGTACCAGAAATGGGCGGTCGGTGTGTATAGTGCGCATGTGCCCCTTTATACACTGTGCTCCTGTGGCTCAACCTCCCTTGTGTTGTTCTCCCTTCTCCGCTATCTCACAGCGCCTCCACGCTCCACACCCCTCTTCCCGCGGGCCTCTCTCAGAAGGCTAGAGCATCCCCCTCTTTCACACAGTCTGGGTTTTTTAGGCGATCGACCAGTTGAGCTTGGTGCTTGGTGGGCGGCCCAACAAGTGAGAGCGCTGTATGTACCTACCAGCCAAATTTTTTTCAACTTGTCGCCCCCCACCAAAATTTAGCAAACGTCAACGGCCGTCGCTCCCTTCACTTCCTTTCCTCCTTCTCAACCTCATATTCCGTCTCCCCCAAGACGCATCCCAAGAGCCTCTTCGGATCCCCTCATATCAGACACCATGGCCGAACCGATTCGCGGAAAGCGTGCTCAGGAGACTGTGGCTCCGTAAGTCATTTTTACGACTCCAGATATCATCTTTTATTGATGTTTTGCCCGCCGCTTCACGGACCACGATGCTAACTACCCCACCTTCGCTCAGTACGCCTCAGAACACTCCCGCTACCACCGCTCCCATCTCCTCCCACGCTCAGCAGCCGGGCGTCTCTAGTATCATCGAGGGTGAGTCTCTTTCTGCGACCTCTCGCCCGCTCGATCAACGAGGAACCATAGTAAAGAAGCTTGTTCTGACCCCGCTGCAGAGGATCTGGACCGTGCCGCCGCGGCTTCCGTCTTCGCCCAAAACCCCAAGCTCATCCAGATGATCCAGGGTCGTCTCGGCTCCCTCGTGGGCCAATCTTCGGGTTACATCGAGTCTCTGCCCGCTCCCGTCCGCCGCCGTGTCGCTGGCCTGAAGGGCATCCAGAAGGACCACTCCAAGCTCGAGGCCGAGTTCCAGGAGGAGGTTCTTCAGCTCGAGAAGAAGTACTTCGCCAAGTTCTCTCCCCTCTACCAGAAGCGTTCCGCCATCATCAACGGAAAGTCTGAACCCACCGAGGACGAGATCAAGGCCGGCGAGGAGGATGACGAGCCTGAGGCTGAGGGCGATGCCCCCAAGCCTGAGCAGAAGTCCGAAATTCCCGACAATGTGTCTGGTATCCCCGAGTTCTGGCTCTCCGCCATGAAGAACCAGATCTCCCTTGCCGAGATGATCACCGATCGTGATGAGGGTGCCCTCAAGCACGTCACTGACATCCGCATGGAGTACCTCGACAAGCCCGGTTTCCGCCTTATCTTCGAGTTCGCTCCCAACGACTTCTTCAAGAACACCACCATCACCAAGACCTACTACTACCAGAATGAGAGCGGCTACGGTGGTGACTTTATCTACGACCATGCTGAGGGTGACAAGATTGAGTGGCTGCCCGGCCGTGACCTCACTGTCCGAGTCGAGAGCAAGAAGCAGAGGAACAAGAGTGAGTGATGGCTTGCTGGTGGTGCTTTTTTCAGTCCGAGCAGCGCAACTGACCCTCATGCAGACACCAAGCAGACCCGCATTGTCAAGAAGACTGTCCCTACCGAGTCCTTCTTCAACTTCTTCTCGCCACCCAAGGCTCCTGCCGATGAGGATGACGAGGATGCCGAGTCCGATATCGAGGAGCGCCTTGAGCTCGACTACCAGCTCGGCGAGGACATCAAGGAGAAGCTGATTCCCCGCGCCATCGACTGGTTTACTGGCGAGGCTCTCGCCTACGAGGAGATCTCGGACGACGAGCTCGATGGTGCCGACTTTGACGACGACGACGACGATGAGGATGAGGATGACCTGAGCGAGGAGAACGATGACGAGGAGGAGTCAGATGATGATGTATGTGAAAGCCCACCCAAAATGTCAAGACCCAGCTAACAGCAACGCAGGATGAGTCTGGCAAGCCCAAGCAGGAGGCTGCCGAGTGCAAACAGAGCTGAGCGAAGCGATAGAAAAGCGACGCCAGGCATTCACACACTCATGACATGAAAGGGTCCCATGGGGTTTGAGGATTTCATCCAAGCCACCGATCTACCTCGGAAAATGGACGGGCGGCGAACGACAGGAGAAAAGGCTACAGAAACAGGAAGCGGTTGAAGCAGGTCGGCAATCCAGCCGGTGCCGTTTTCAAGGGGTAGCATCGTCAGTTGATAGGCATCTTTTGCAGGAACCAGCAAAGTTCGCAGCAAAACTCTGGGACTGGAAACCATCTCATAGACAGCCAGAGGGGCAGAGTCGGCCCGCATCTCATGTTTCCCTTGTTTTTTGCAGCCTCTTTTTTCGTCGCTCTCGGGGTTCTTGTCTCTGATTTTTTCTCTTACACTGATGTTAATTTCGTCCTGGCATGGAGGTAAGGTAGTGACGGATGGTTCTTACAGGGTGCAAGGTTTTCCGGTGCATAATACATAGAGAATGAGTTTTGCCACAATGTAAGCTGACAATGTTGTTGCGAGAAAAGACAATGGCTGGTTTCTCTCGTGACTGTCTCTTGTGCCTGTACTTGATTTGCGCCTTCAAGGTGAGGCGGTTGTCGGTCTGGAGTCCCCACACGAGTACCTATTGATAATCAACACATGAAACTCACCACTTCCTCAATTGACAACCGAGATAGTGAATCACTTTACGACATACACACTCATTGTTACAGAAAGTAATAATGGAATCTATAGATAGCCTTATTCTCACCCGGAAGCCTGATTAGTAACAGAAAAGAGGAGCAGCCGCGTGTCAAATATACACATATAGGGTAAGATTCATTATGGACGGCAATCAGCACCGTTTCGCCGATGGATTCTTGATGGACAGCCCTGAGCATGCACCGAGAGTCAGCAGCAGGGGATGTGAATAACATCTGCCTTCTACATTATACCGCCATCAGTCGGTGAACCATTCGGAGGTTACGATGCAGGGTGCTGCTTGCTCCGGGGTCATGTCCGTGTATCCCCCGTCCACCACCGCCGCCTCCGCCGCCACCGAGCTGCATATTCTGCTCCGGGATTCGAGTCCGCCGACGCGGGACTTCTGGAAGCGGCAACGCATCGCCCAGCAACCGACACCATGCACCACCGGCAAATGCAGAAATTGACGCCATTGCATGACGGCATGGTGGCATTGCCCGTCTTGGTCAAGGGTCAAAGGACGCAGCGGCGATTTTCTATAATGTGGGAATCGCTTGCACGGGGCTCCCTTTCAGGGCTGGGCTTGGTTAAGCGCGTCCAGTCAGTCCCGGGAATTTGCTAGCGGGGAGTCACTGGGAGAGTCGAGGCAGGCCATCCAAGGCTTCTCACTCGTTGCTTCGTCCCTCAAGGTCGAACGACTGGTAACTTGTCCGCGGCCGAGAACGGGGAAAAGTTTTTCTCCCTCACTCTGTACCCGTACTTTTCTTCCCACTCAGCCGCGTCGAGTTCATGTAGTTTCACCAAAAGTGACCCAGAGGTGCAAGGGTACCCTGATCCCGTCTTCTCTCTCTCCGAGCAGGAATCGCCTCCTGATTCGGCAATGATGGCATCAACAATGGATGACTCAGGTATCGGAACTCGGTAGAAGCTCTCTACACGTGGGTTCTGATGCTGGGTCCGGCCCGTCGCAGGTGGACGGCAATGGATTGCCCGGGCCGATAGGTATCCAAAGTCGAGGTACATTTTATACATTGGACGGAAGAGCAGCTGTGTCCACCAGCGGAAGCGGACGAGTCATCATAGCCTCTGCGCTTGGAATAGAACTTTGCCGCATCATAAATTCAATTGGGCCCCTCCCTTTGTCTCGGACGAATTTCTCGCACCTCCAAAGTAACCGCATTGCAATTCCCTTGTAGCAAGCGGCTTGTTTTTACCTTTCTCGTGCTTCTCGATAAAACACTCCCGAGTCCTCCGACCACCCCGCCGTCCACTGCCGCCCACTCTTCTCCAACACCACAACAACCACACACCACCATGACGCCTGCTCCTCAAAATATTGCTGGCAGCCTCGCCGCTGCCGCCCAGCGAGAAGTCTCCCACAGCTGGGACCAGAACCTTTCCACCTCCCCGGTCGCTTCTTTTCACTCTCCTCCCCCCAGCTGGGCTGCCAACCTTCCCAGCCGCGCCCCCCCCAAGGTCCTCAAGCCTTTCAACACCCAGGACATCAAGATCCTGCTTCTCGAGAATGTCAATGTGACTGGACAGGAGATCCTGAGGGCCCAGGGCTACCAGGTCGAGGCCCTCAAGACCTCCCTGCCCGAGGACCAGCTCATTGAGAAGATCCGGTATGTTGATGCAATGCCCCGCCATTTCCAACTTTTTTTTTCTGCGGCGATAACATTGCCCCTCCATTGTCACCATTCTTCACATGCCCCTCGTTTTAAGCTCCCTCATCTACCCCGCCAAGTGTGCTAACGCGACGATTGCGACAGTGACGTCCAAGTCATCGGTATCCGTTCCAAGACGAAGCTCACCGAGAAGGTCCTTCGCGAGGCCAAGAACCTGCTCGTCATCGGTTGCTTCTGTATCGGTACTAACCAGGTCGACCTCGATTTTGCTGCTCGCCATGGTATCGCCGTCTTCAACTCCCCCTTTGCCAACTCCCGCAGTGTCGCCGAGCTCGTCATTGCCGAAATCATCGTCCTGGCTCGCCAGCTCGGCGACCGATCCAACGAGATGCACCGTGGCACCTGGAACAAGGTCAGCTCCAAGTGCTGGGAGATTCGTGGCAAGACTTTGGGTGCGCATTATACAGTAAACCATGCTCGTGGAGGTCAATGCTAACGGCGCGTAGGTATTGTTGGCTACGGCCACATTGGTTCTCAGCTGTCCGTCCTGGCTGAGGCCATGGGTATGAACGTCATCTACTACGATGTCATTACCCTGATGGCTCTGGGAACCGCTCGCCAGGTCCCGACTCTCGAGAAGCTCCTCCAAGAGGCCGACTTTGTCAGTCTCCACGTCCCCGATCTGCCCGAGACCCGCAACATGATCTCGACCCCCCAGTTCGAGCAAATGAAGACCGGCGCCTACCTCATCAATGCTAGCCGCGGCAGCGTTGTTGACATTCCCGCCCTCATCAAGGCTAGCCGCAACGGCAAGGTTGCTGGCGCCGCCCTTGATGTGTTCCCCCAGGAGCCCGCCGCTAACGGCGACTACTTCACCAACGATCTCAACACCTGGGGCGAGGACCTGAGGAGCCTCAAGAACCTCATCATGACCCCCCACATTGGCGGTAGCACCGAGGAGGCCCAGCGTGCTATTGGTATCGAGGGTAGGTGCACATGCGCTGAAATATTGATGAAATACGACTAACGCTTGTATCAGTCAGCGAGGCCTTGGTGCGCTATATCAACCAGGGTATCACTCTGGGCAGCGTCAACGTGCCCGAGGTGCAGATGCGTTCGCTGACTCTGGATGAGTCGGATACCGCTCGCGTAAGTCTGCCATTGGTGTCACTTGGAAGCGGATTGGAATATTCTGACATGCATTGCAGGTTATCTTCATCCACCGAAACGTCCCCGGTGTGCTCCGAAAGGTCAACGAGATTCTTGGCGACCACAACGTCGACAAGCAGATCAGTGACAGCAGAGGCGATGTGGCTTACCTCATGGCCGACGTTAGCAGCGTCAAGTATGAGCATATCAAGGATATCTATGATAGCCTCGAGGCCCTCAGCTGTAAGTCAATCGCCAAAAAAAACACAGATCCAAGACGTTAAACTAATGCTTGCACACAGCTCGCATCATTACCCGTGTCCTGTATTAAATAATGAAGCATAGGCCGCATGGTGGTTGTGAGGTTCAACCCTTGCCCTTGAAACAAAGAAACGCGATGAGACCAACGGCGCACTGGTCATTATGGCATGGAGAAGGGGGAAATAAAGGGGGCGGCCCAGTCCTTCTGGCCCGTCTCCATCCCCAGAATCGTCATTGACGCATGGATGCATTGAATACTTGAATGAGGACCGAGCCACGGAATGCTCAGCTCAGCTCACGACCTGGAGATCGTGGACAGGTAGGAAGCGCTGCGCAAATCGGAAGAGATGGACTTGACCCTGTGGTGGACTGTACGTATCCAGCAAGGGAACAAAAGGGGGCTGCATTGTTTTTGCGGCTGGTGCTAGGGGCTTGGTGATACAGGAATGAGGCCCCAAATCGACTGGCTGGGCGAGTCGGTAGCACTGTATGGGGTATATGGAAGACATGGATTTAGCGGCCTTGAACGGAGCAGATGACTTCAACACAAGCAGATACCAAAATAGGACCAATCCGTTACCAAAGTGAGACATGTTAAGGACCCATATCTTTTCTGTTGACCTCTGTGTGAAAGTGGTTCTTGGCTCTGGAGATCTGTGATCCAATAGCCAACCACGAAGGCCACGGCTTACGAGATAAGCACGGCTCAAGTTGCTTGCTGATGGTTGGCGAGACGCATACTCGGCAGTTCTGCCTTGCTCAGGCAGACTGAGTTTCCTTGACGTCAGGGGCTAACTGAGTGTTGGGGATGCGAGATGCATTGCATAGGTAGGCGCGTGGATGGCTGCGGATAAGCCGGTGGTGGATGACGGACGGGCTTTTGGGGGCAGTGGCTGAGGTGCAAGAGAATGCGTGTCAGCCGGACCGGTCGAGAACCGGACGAACGCGACGGGCTTTCTCCGGGGAAGGGAAAGAAGGATGTTTGCGCCTCGCTGGGGGTTGGGACTTGGGAGCAAGTTGGTTGAGTAACTTGAGTTTCTGGGACTGTTTCTTTAGGAGCCCTGGAGCCGGACGAGGGTGTTTCGGGTTATGAAGCCGTCTGTGGTACGTACTCGCGGGGGATGGGTTGGGTTGTTGGCTGGGGTTGGAGTTGTATTCGAAGCTGACTGTGGGTTTGATCATCTTTTCCCCGGTATTTTAGAATTGGCATCCCCTTTTAAGATGAGAAGTTCTTAATAAGTGTCCTGCAATATCATCAGGCGGAGAGCCAAGTATCGATGGAGGACGGAGTATGCTGTTTGGTTCCCAAGGCTCGAGGGCGGAAGCAGCTTTGCCAGTGAAGCAACAGGCGGGACAATACCGTTCTAATTACGGAACAGAGGTGTTTGATCGTCAAAGTTAAGGGGTTTGCGGCAAGACGGTTCAGCTCTGATCCCCCAGTCACTCGAGTCTCCTGCTCCTATTCCTCGTCACTCACTCCAGGGCCGTCTGTTTCTTTTGGGTTGGAACCTGATCAAGATGCTCTGGGCTCGCAAGCTCACCGACAGTCGGTCCCCTTCCCCTCCACCGCCTCGCTATAGCACAGTGCCGACACCGCTTGCGCCGTTGATGATCGGAAAAATGCATTTGTCTCGCTTGTTCTCACCCCAGACCAAGAAGAGACCAGACAAAGCCAAAAGACGCGGACGGGTCGGCCCCTCATTGGCTCGCGGGACTGTCCTTAAGCCCCTAATCCCGCTGAAGCCAGGAGCTTCCATGAACTGAAGGCTGGGAGGCACTCCTAGTGCGGCAAGTACTCTGGAGGGGAAATGGGAGTACCCCTCAGTTGCAGATGCTTGCAGCGATACCTGTTTCAGAGCCCCTAGGTACATCTGAGCCCTAACGCACGCTGCCCCGCCCCCCTGTTCCTCTCACTCTCCAGTGCCCCGTGCGCTGCAGCAGCCGCCCGGCCCTTTCAATCAGGAGCAAAACGCGTGCTGGCATCACTGCATCCGTAACTTTTGACTCTCCAAGGTCTCTCTGACTTTACCTTGCCTTGTGCGACTCATCTTGCTCGACCCCTTGTCGGCGAGCTTCCAGTGTGCTGTGTGGAAAGAAAAAAAAAGGGACAGAAAGCTCCTGCTTTTTGCCGCCTCAGGGTCCTTTCCGCTTCCGTTCGTCGAGTACGGAGGACCTCCGATACTCAGCCTCTCGACTTGCGCATAACCTTTGAACGACGTTCGACGGCCCGTTCAACAGACCTGCAGCTTGCATCGACCGCAAGACGCCCTTCAGTCATCGTCACTGCCGGCAACGATTTCGTCTCGCACCTTGGTTCCCCGGCTGGCCGCGCTGCTTTTCCTCAACGACCCCATTTGCGACTGAATGCCTCCCACCGCCGTCTAGCCTCGCCCGCCCCTTAGAACCGCCGCCCCTGTTACCGCTCAGATATAATCGCCTTCAACTTCCCGGTTTGCACACACCGGCCTTGCGCCTGGTCATACTGCCGCCATGGCATCGACCTACGAGGTTGGCACAAGGGCATGGCAGCCCGATGCCGCAGAGGGATGGGTAGCCTCAGAGCTCATCAACAGGACCATTGATGGCAACAAGGCCAAGCTCACCTTCCAGCTCGAGAATGGCGATGTTCGTTTCTCCCTCTTCTTCTTTGATAAATATCCCCCCTGTCTCGTTGCATCTCCTGCGCAAAGTCAGTAGCTGACCACATCTTCGTTCCTGCAGACCAAAGATATCGATGTCTCTGTCGAGGCCCTCCAGAGCGGCAACCACCCCTCTCTGCCGCCTCTGATGAACCCGGCCGTCCTCGAAGCCAGCGATGATCTCACAAATCTGTCCCATCTCAACGAGCCTGCTGGTACGTCCGACCCTGACTTGGGATCTGCGCGGGGAGACTGGCCAGGCTGATGCTGACATCTTGCTCCAGTTTTGCAAGCGATCAGGCTACGATACCTGCAGAAGGAAATCTACACCTACAGTGGAATTGTTCTGATTGCTACCAACCCTTTTGCACGAGTCGATTCTCTCTATGTTCCTGGTATGGTTCAAGTCTATGCCGGAAGACAGCGAGCCACCCAGGCACCTCACTTGTTCGCTATTGCCGAGGAAGCCTTCATGTAAGACCTACCCCACCAGCAATTCTGCTTGGACAGTGATTGACTCTAGATCTAGGGACATGATTCGGGACAAGAAGAACCAGACCATTGTTGTGTCCGGAGAGTCTGGTGCTGGAAAGACCGTCAGTGCCAAGTATATTATGCGCTACTTTGCTACAAGAGAGTCTCCCGACAACCCTGGCGGGCGCTCCAAGCGAGGTGAAGCCATGAGCGAAACCGAGGAGCAGATTCTTGCGACCAACCCTATCATGGAAGCATTCGGTAACGCCAAGACGACACGAAACGACAACTCGTCCCGGTTCGGAAAGTACATTGAGATCATGTTCGATGAGAAGACAAATATTATCGGTGCTAAGATCAGGACTTATCTTCTCGAGCGTTCGCGACTCGTGTTCCAGCCTCTCAAGGAGAGAAATTACCACATCTTCTACCAGCTTGTCGCTGGCGCTTCTGACAAGGAACGGGAAGATCTCCATCTTCTGCCTGTCGAGCAGTTCGAGTACCTGAACCAAGGAAACTGCCCGACCATCGACGGCGTGGACGACAAGGCCGAATACGAAGCGACCAAGAAGTCTCTGTCAACCATTGGTGTCTCGGATGCTCAGCAATCCGACATCTTCAAGCTGTTGGCCGGTCTGTTGCATCTCGGCAACGTCAAGATCACGGCATCGCGTAACGACAGTGTTCTGGCCCCGACCGAGCCTTCTCTGGAACGCGCCTGTGACATTCTCGGTGTCAAGGCGGAAGAATTCGCCAGGTGGATCGTCAAGAAGCAGCTCGTCACCCGTGGTGAAAAGATCACATCAAATCTGAGCCAGGCCCAGGCCATCGTTGTTCGAGATTCCGTCGCTAAGTTCATCTACTCGAGTCTCTTCGACTGGCTTGTCGAAATCATCAACTATAGTCTGGCTGCTGAGGAGGTTCTGAACCGCGTGACCGCTTTCATCGGTGTCCTGGATATCTATGGATTCGAGCATTTTGCTAAGAACTCGTTCGAGCAGTTCTGTATTAACTACGCCAACGAGAAGCTCCAGCAGGAGTTCAACCAGCACGTCTTCAAACTCGAGCAAGAAGAGTACCTTAGGGAGCAGATCGACTGGACCTTCATCGACTTCTCTGACAACCAGCCATGTATCGATCTGATCGAAGGCCGCATGGGTATTCTGTCTCTGCTTGACGAGGAGTCTCGTCTCCCTATGGGTTCCGATGAGCAGTTTGTAACAAAGCTCCACCACAACTTCTCTACCGACAAGCACAAGTTCTACAAGAAGCCCAGGTTTGGCAAGTCTGCCTTCACCGTCTGCCATTATGCCATCGATGTCACCTACGAGTCCGAGGGCTTCATTGAGAAGAACCGTGACACTGTCCCTGACGAGCACATGGCTGTCCTTCGTGCCTCGAGCAACGGCTTCCTGAAGAAGGTTCTGGAGGCTGCCTCGGCAGTGCGAGAAAAGGATGTTGCGTCATCGTCCTCCAACGCCGTTAAGCCCGCCGGTGGTAGGAAGATCGGCGTTGCTGTCAACAGGAAACCCACACTTGGAGGTATCTTCCGATCGTCGCTGATCGAGCTCATGGGCACCATCAACAACACGGATGTCCACTACATCCGATGTATCAAGCCCAACGAGGCCAAGGAAGCCTGGAAATTCGAGGGACCCATGGTTCTCAGCCAGCTCCGTGCTTGTGGTGTTCTCGAAACCGTTCGCATTAGTTGTGCTGGCTACCCGACTCGTTGGACCTACGAGGAGTTTGCGCTCCGGTACTACATGCTTGTGCGCTCTGATGGATGGACTTCCGAGATTCGCGAAATGGCCGATGCTATCCTTAAGAAGGCTCTCGGCACAAGCAGCAGCAAGGGGCTTGACAAGTATCAGCTCGGTCTCACCAAGATCTTCTTCCGAGCTGGTATGCTTGCCTTCCTTGAGAATCTCCGCACCAACCGTCTCAATGACTGTGCTATCATGATTCAGAAGAACCTGAGGGCCAAGTACTATCGACGACGCTACCTTGACGCGCGCGAGGCGGTCATCCGCACCCAGTCAGCCATCAGGGCTTGGAAGGCTAGGAAACAAGCTTTGGAGCTCCGCACCGTCAAGGCTGCCATTACCATCCAGCGTGTCTGGCGTGGACAGAAGCAGCGCAGGACCTTCCTGCGCATCAGGAGAGATATGGTGCTCTTCGAGTCAGCTGCCAAGGGATACCTCCGGAGAAAGAACATCATGGAGACTCGCCTTGGTAATGCCGCGATTGTGATCCAGAGATCATGGAGGTCACGAAGACAGCTGCGGGCTTGGAGGCAATACCGCAAGAAGGTGGTGCTGATTCAGAGCCTGTGGCGTGGAAGGAAGGCTCGCAAGGACTACAAGAAGGTCCGCGAGGAGGCTCGCGACCTCAAGCAGATCTCCTACAAGCTTGAAAACAAGGTCGTTGAGCTCACGCAGTCCCTTGGCTCGATGAAGGAGAAGAACAAGACTCTGGCATCGCAGGTGGAGAACTACGAGGGACAGATCAAGTCCTGGAAGAACCGCCACAACGCCTTAGAAGCCCGGACGAAGGAGCTTCAGACAGAAGCCAACCAGGCAGGTATTGCTGTCGCTAGGCTGCAAGCGATGGAGGATGAGATGAAGAATCTCCAGGTCGCCTTTGATGAGTCAACGGCGAATATCAAGAGAATGCAAGAGGAGGAACGGGAGTTGAGAGAGTCTCTGCGCACAACAAACTCGGAACTGGAGACAGCAAGGAGGACGAGCACTCAGCACGAGAAGGACAACTTGAGTCTCAGACAGGAGCTCGAGGCTCTCCGAGACGCCCTGGAGCTGGCTCGGAGGAATGCGCCCGTCAATGGAGACCTTGCCAATGGGGCAGTACCTGCAGCCGCGGCATCCTCTGGGCTTATCAACCTTGTCTCTTCCAAGAAGCCCAAGCGCCGCAGCGCCGGGGCGGAACCACGGGACCTTGATCGCTTTAGCGGTACTTATAACCCTCGGCCGGTCTCCATGGCTGTTACTAGCACGGCACATCGTCAGAATCTTTCTGGCTCGACCTTCCTTCCTGGCGTCGATAATATCGAAATGGAGCTCGAGGGCCTTCTCGCGGACGAGGATGGCCTCAACGAGGAGGTAACGATGGGTTTGATCAAGAACCTCAAGATCCCCTCTCCCAACACCACCCCACCGCCGTCAGACAAGGAGGTGCTGTTCCCTTCATACCTCATCAACCTGGTGACATCAGAGATGTGGAACAACGGTTTCGTCAAGGAGTCGGAACGTTTCCTCGCAAACGTGATGCAGTCTATCCAGCAGGAGGTGATGCAGCACGATGGCGACGAGGCCATCAACCCCGGCTCCTTCTGGCTGTCCAACGTGCACGAGATGCTGTCGTTCGTGTTCCTTGCCGAGGATTGGTACGAGGCCCAGAAGTCGGACAACTATGAGTACGACCGACTCCTGGAGATCGTCAAGCACGACCTCGAGAGTCTGGAGTTTAACATCTACCACACTTGGATGAAGGTGTTGAAGAAGAAGCTGCATAAGATGATTATCCCAGCCATCATCGAGTCCCAGTCGCTGCCTGGCTTCGTTACCAACGAATCCAGCCGATTCCTGGGCAAGCTCCTCCAGTCTAACTCGACACCGGCGTACAGCATGGACAACCTTCTGAGCCTGCTGAACAGCGTCTTCCGCGCGATGAAGGCGTACTATCTGGAGGACTCCATCATCACACAGACCATCACCGAGCTCCTGCGGTTGGTGGGTGTGACAGCGTTCAACGACCTGCTCATGCGACGAAATTTCCTCTCATGGAAGCGTGGCCTCCAGATCAACTACAACATCACGCGCATTGAGGAATGGTGTAAGAGCCACGACATGCCCGAAGGCACGCTTCAGCTGGAGCATCTGATGGTGAGTATCATGCCTCATGGGGTGCACATAAACATGCTGACAATCCAATAGCAAGCAACCAAGCTTCTTCAGCTCAAGAAGGCCACCTTGAATGATATTGAAATCATTCAGGACATTTGCTGGATGTAAGTCGCAAAGCTAAACCATCCTTGTACTATTGATACTGACTGCTCGTAGGCTATCACCGAACCAGATCCAGAAGCTCCTCAACCAGTACCTGGTTGCTGATTACGAGCAGCCGATCAATGGAGAGATCATGAAGGCGGTGGCTTCGCGGGTAACTGAGAAGAGCGATGTGCTGCTCCTCCAGGCCGTGGACATGGACGACAGCGGTCCTTACGAGATCGCTGAACCCAGAGTCATCACGGCTCTTGAGACTTATACGCCTTCTTGTAAGTTGTCGATGCGATATGACAAAGGAACAAATGTATGACTAACTCGACGCGTAGGGCTCCAAACTCCACGCCTCAAGAGGCTGGCTGAGATTGTGTCAGCACAAGCTATCGCTCAACAGGAGAAGTTTGACTACACTGAGGGCGATGAGTATGACGGACAAGATGAGCTGGCTGGCGTTGAGGAGGTGGAGGTAGAACAGTAGAGGATAATGAAGCTGGGTTAGGCATTTCGAAGGCACATATGGGATAGAATCCGCATTTTCAGGGTGTTCGACGTCAAATTTTCTAATGGCGGCGTGTAGCCGGAGCGATCTGGGGCGACTGGAGCACGCAGGCATCTGTCTCCCATATCTGGACGGCGTCATGTATTCAGAGAACGAGACCAGTGACCCCCTTCCCGCAAGCCGGCGGAGGGTTGGGCTTGGCTCTATTGTAAGATGAGATACGGCTGTATTGGAGAGCGCGAGAGACGAGAGTACGAAGCGATCGATCTTGTGGTTGTTTTCTGTTCAATTCCAAGTTCATGGCCTCAAGTGACTGTATTTGTCTGGGGGGGTGGTTGAGGCTTGATATTTATCTAATAGAGTCACACGACTCGGTACCCGCATAACAAAATTCTGCTTAGATGCATTTGGCAGGATGCCCAATCTCGAAAGCCGATCAATCTCTGCAACCACAGATTGAGATGAAACTAAGTCGACAATTACAATAATCACCATGCGAAAGTCACCCAATATCATCGTAACGGGGACGCCCGGCGTCGGAAAGACGACACACTGCGAGAGCTTGGCGGAAAGAACTGGATTGCGCCACCTTTCGGTCAACCAAGTGGTCAAGGACAAGGAGTGTCATGAGGGATGGAGTGATGAGTATCACAGCTGGATTGTTGATGAGGACAAGGTGAGGCACGGAGGAGGTTCTAAGGGGATTTTTAGGAACAAAAAGTCAAGGATCAAGGCTAACGCTGGAATATCATAGCTGCTGGATGCTATCGAGGACGATGTCAAGGTTGGTGGTTGCATTATCGACTGGCACGCCTGTGATCTTTTCCCCAAGAGCTGGATCGATCTAGTTGTAGTGCTTCGAGTCGACTCAACGACGCTCTACGATCGTCTCAAGGCGAGGTATGCAATTCAGCACAACCCGTTGCTCGCAGGCTTTTGCCATGCAATTTGAGGACTTGAGAGGATGTGAGCACTGGCTAACACACAGCTTCAATCTACAGAAACTACCCCGAGTCCAAGCTCCAGGAGAACCTCGACTCTGAAATCATGGAGGTGCTGCTACAGGAGGCGCACGAGGCTTTTGATCAAGAGATTGTCATTGAGTTGACGAGCAACACGGCGGATGAGATGGAGACCAACGTTGATCGCATCGAGGCCTGGGCGAAGCAGTGGAAGAAGGACAACAGCGAGCAATGACACAAAAGTATGGAAGAAGCTACGGAAGACGATTAAAAGATGTTTTGCACTGGAGAAAAAAAGAACGGGGTTTGAGGGGATTCGGTTGGCGAAAATAGATTTTTAGATGCAAGCCCTGGGAAGCCGATGAATCATGATCTTTCTAATGGTGTTTTTGCTGCTAAAGGTGCTCCGATTACTGGACAAGTGCATATCTCTAACGGCAGTGGGACCTACCTAGGTACCTACAGTTTCGCTGCCCAAGTATCTCGAGACTCTTCCTTCTCTGACCAGGATCTACACTTGCCCGTCTCAAGATTTTTAAAACTGCTTAACCGATACAATGGCTGCTCACAAGGTCAACTTCATCACCGGCAACGCCAACAAGCTGCGCGAGGTCAAGACCATCCTCGAGCCGGAGATTGAGGTTTGCAGCAAGTCTATTGATCTCGAGGAGGTGCAGGGCACGATCGAGGAGGTCACACAGTACAAGTGCCGCAAGGCTGCTGAGCTGGTATGAATCTATCCTGTGGTATTTAAAAACGATTTATCTAGTCTAACCGGAACGTAGGTGAAAGGCCCTGTGCTGGTTGAGGATACGGCGCTGTGCTTCACGGCTCTGGCCGGTCTTCCTGGAGTGTACATGTACGTTGCGCAGCGGCTTATTGGAGTTGCTTCTTGGGAGAGCGCCGTGCTGACATGCCCGTGAAGCAAGTGGTTCTTGACTTCGATCGGTCATCAAGGTCTGAACAACCTCCTGGCTGCTTATACCGACAAGTCTGCCGAGGCTGTCTGCACATTTGGCTACTGTGCCGGACCGGGCGAGGAGGTCATTCTCTTCCAGGGTCGCTGTCCCGTACGGAACCCCCTACATTCCATGCCCCGTCTTCTTACTGACAGTGTCCATAGGGCAAGATTGTGCCTCCTCGAGGACCCACTGACTTTGGTGAGGCGTTTTTGTCGAGCGTGGCGATATTCCAGGCTAACTTTCAACAGGATGGGACCCTATCTTTGAACATGAAGGCCAAACGTACGTTCCAAAACTAAATACGAAAACATGCTTGCTTCTCCGCTAATAAAACGCAGGTTCGCCGAAATGGACAAGGCTGCAAAGAACAAAATCTCCCACCGAAGCCGCGCGCTGGCCAAGTTGCAGGCCTGGTTCAAGGAGCAGCAGTAAATGAGTCAATGATAGAAAAAGAAAAGACATGAGAGAGACTACGGGATGGCGGCGTAGTCTGTGAGACTAGAGGGTTTCGCAACCTGATGAGCAACACGACTACCATGTAAAGGGGGGAGGGGGGCATAGACGGCTTACTATAGCACTTCAAACTGGTTGTACTTGCGGAAGTAGTGTGATCCACGGCGATACGGGTGCAGTGACTCGTCGATTGAGGATGTCTTGTGCTGAACGGTTCTACCGACAAGGCTTCGAATCTTGGACGAGTCACGGAAACTGGGGTCGAATACAAGGAGGTTCATGTGGCCGTCCATCTGCTTCTCAATGCCGACGATGGTCAAAGAGTGTCCTATACTCATTGCTTAGTGCTATTATTGTGTGTGTGGTGCAGATTGTTCTTACCTGGATGCTGTAGGTAGATTGGCGGGAGGTCTGTGAGACGGATTCTGTCTTCTACGTCTTTGATGCCGCCCTGGAAGTAGTTCTCAACGGCCTTGAAGAGGCGTGATTTTGACTGTCCTCGCTCCTTGTCCTTGAATGCTTGAACAGAGCAGCTGAGGTTCAAGTTAGTTGTGCTTCCCAATGTGTAGTTACGGCTTGACCTACGGTATCTCCAAGCTGAGAAAGACAGCCTGTGCCTATTTCTTGTAAGTCAACTCAGTCCATCGGCGACATGTGAAAGTGAAATACCTCTGGCGTTCCGATGTACTTTCGCGTCCCCTTCACGCCGCCTGTCTCTGCGCGACCTTGAGCATTTATTCCCATGTCCCAGGCGTTCTCGATGAGATCTTGGATCTGGAAGACAGAGGGAAATGTCTGGGCGAAGCGCTCTGAACCCTCGGTCTTGGCACCGATGATGTGTGACATGAGCATCTGGATGTTTCTATAACCACAGAAACCGCCTATTCGATAGCGTTAGACTTGGTTGATGAGGGAGGGTTCTCGGAGATTCCCTTACCCTCTCGTCGTAGCTTAGAAACATGCTGTACTTGATTGTGGCACAAGTATGCGTACTGAGTTGAAGGGCTCTGCTCGAGGAGCTGTCCAAGGACAGGCAGGATACCTAGATGCGTGTAAGAGACCAACTATCAAGTCAACAGTAGCGGCGCTTACCATCGTTGGCAACATGCCCCTGGTCCTGGAGGAGGTCTACAAGCCAGGGCGGCATTCTTTTCTCGTGTGCAAACCGGCCGAGCTCGGATTTCTGCATAGTTAGCTTCAGCCATACACAGTCGTGAAGAACTGGAGACTGCATACCCCTAACCGGTTGGACTTTCGACTTGACTCTCCCTCCTCCGCCGGCTGAGAAGTCTCAGGTCGACTTGAAGGGCGACTCTCCCTGCCCTTGGACACGGCTCCGTCAATGGTAGACCTCTTTGTCTTGTGCCGTGTCCGACTGCTGCTCGACTCGCGGCCATGTCCGGAACCACCGGGCCTCGAGAATAGATCCTTCCACGCCTGTATGGCGCTGACCTTTTTCTCGCTCCGGTGCTTACGCGAGCTGTCCTTGGAGGAGGAGGACCGCGACCCTCTCGCTTCGTGCTTCCTGGCATCGGGCTGCTTGGGGGGCACGGGTGGTGGTTCCGGCGTTGGCCCTTGGGCCTCGAGCTCGTGAAGCCCTAGATGGTATGCTAGCTCATCCGGCAAGACGAGCTCACCGCAGCCATCCTGTGGACAGGGGACGGGATCCTCGCCGGCAGACTGATCGTCGGGGTGCTGAGTGTCAATGTGCTAGGGGGTGTGCGCTCTTAGTCCACGGTCCTGATGGCGGTGAAGAAGCAAGACTCAGGGGGAAGGAAGAAGCAGGCGTACTAGAAGAAGTTCATATTCGCCCCGTTCGGGCCTGAAGCCGCAGAAGGGGCAGTCGGTGGCAGGGTCGAGATTGGGCATCAGGCTGAGGGTTGAGGTTATTGGTGAGATGGGGATGCTAACAGCCAGGGGCGGGCATCACTTGCGAGGACATGGGATGGAAAGGGAAAAACAGGGGAGGGATCTAATCTGGTGCTATTCTCCGACTGGTGAGTAAGGTTTTTGTTTATGTCTTGTCTCAAGGGAAGTGATAAAGGATGGAGGACAAAGGGTTGTGATGCGCGGTGAGATGTAATGAGGCTGTGATGCCTGCACACGTACCACCTGTACGTAGGGTCCAGGCGGCCAAAGTACACTCAGGCAAACTTTGGGTGTCGAGGTACTTTGGATACCTCAGGACTGGACAAACAACTCCATGGGAGGCATATAAATTTCTATATCCGGGTTTTACAGTGACACAGCAAATCCCGTAGATTTCACCGATGAATAGCCAAGAAGACAATAAAGAGAAAGAGAGACAAGGACAATTCCTAACTTCTTCTACGCCGGTTCGGTGCTGCCTGCAACCCAATGACCGAGACCGCGGATCTCGAATCGCTCTCCCGGTGCAAATACGACCCTGAATTGCATACGCGAGGGCGATGCAGCCACCAAGGAGCCGATAGCGGGACCGGCCGAATGGGGCCAAGTTTGGGTGGGTGGCCTGGATCGCTCGCGCATTCACATGATGATGCCAAAAACTTGCTGATGCAGACCGCCAAGAAAACAACAGCAGATGACGCTTTGCGACCAAGGTCTGGCCAAGTATCAGGGACCAATTACCTAACCTGAGACCAGGGACGAGTGCCAGTTTTCTGTGCGGAAAACAGATAGCACCTCTCGGTAGTTGCGAGCCTCTGCAGCGCTTGTCAACCCCATGTCGAGGCTAGCAAGTTCCCTGGCGTCTGTCACGAATCAGGACATGATCCCGGCCATGAGTCAGTCAGGCATGGATTGCGAGAAAATTCTAGACCAGGAAAAAAACCAAACCCGTTGATTGAACCGTATACTCTATCCGTAGTTGTAAATGCAGACAGGAGAAGAAGGAGAAGGGGAAGAAAAAAGACAAGACAAGCTGGCAGCCTGTGTACAAATCTGACACCACGGAGAATTTATCCCATAAAAAGGACTCTGAATCAAGCCCATGTCCTGGCCCCGAACCACCTTGTGCCCTGTGACCCTGTGAAACGACAGGGCCTGGGCGCCTGGATTGCCCCGCGGTCCCGAATCATCATCGTGATCGTGATCGCCTGGCGAATAGATGCCTTTCTGGAAGGGTCGCAATTGCCTCACATAAGAATGCAATTGCTCTTCGCTGGCGCCTCGCCGGGGTTCTGCGCCTTCTCGATCTGCGCTATCAAGAGCTCAAAGGCCTTGCTCACGTTCTCGTTGTACCGCGCGCTCGCCTCGGTCCAGCCGCACTGGATTTTCTCGGCCACCTTCTGCCCATCTTCGGGGGTGACCTGCCGTTGCTCGGGTCGCAGATCGCTCTTGTTGCCCACGATGACGATGGGGACGGACTCGGTGCCCTGGGGCGACAGTTAGCTTCTCGCGCCTTGCTGTAGAGGTGAACAACAAGCCCACTTACCAGGTGGTTTAGAATCTTTTCTCGGATGACCTGCACCATCTCGAACGAGGGCAGCGATGATACCGAGTAGACGAGCATGTACCCGTGGATTCCAATAAAATGCTTCGAGTTCAAGATGCTGTACTCGTCTTGGCCTGCCGTGTCGACGATCTCGGTCGAAAAGTCCTGGCCCTTGTACTTGATCATTTTGCTGAAAGTGTTCTCGATCGTGGGATAGTAGCTGTCGACAAAGTGACCGTCCACGAATCGCACCGCCAGAGACGACTTGCCTATTCATCCGCTCTCGTCAGCCCGTCTGCACTTGACACTCGCAGATGCAATTCAACATCAAGAGAAGGATCCAAAATGGAACAAGACTCACCGACGGAGCGGCTGCCGACAATGGCGACCTTTCTTTGCTTGGGGGAAGGCATGGTGGAACAGCGTCCTGTCGCGATCGCACACGCAGGCGAGGGAGTGGAACAGAAGGCAGTTGGAGAAACTGCCGCTTGGTTGGGGACCGTAAAGATGCTGGACCCAAAAAAGGAACAGGTGGCGTACAAGACCGAGACCTACAGATGCGCAGTACGGACGAAAACGAAACGGATGGTTGTTGATGGCGATGTACGATGATGGAGTTTGGATGGTTGATGTGTAACAGCCTGGAAGTTCAGGTATACGTCAAGTGTAAGTGTCAGTGCAACCAGACTCAACGGGCTTCCGTCCAGTCCTCAGCCCCCCACCGGATCTCCCC
>JABFEX010000346.1:0-22065 GCA_013623515.1 Fusarium illudens
GGGGCGGCCTCCGTCTTGGCGGGCTCGGCGGCTGGAGCGGCGGGAGCGGCAGGAGCGGCCTCCGTGGTCGGGGCAGCCGGGGCTACGGCAGGTTCAGTGGCAGGTGCTAAAAAAAAGTATCAGTAAATCATCGCATCAAAGATAAAAGTCGTCTTGTAGCAGGTAAACGCACCAGGAGCAGCATCCTCGGTCTTGGCGGCATCGGTGGTGGCCGCAGTAGTCTCTGGCTTTGTCTCGGTCTCGGGCTTGGCCTCCTCCTTCGCAGGCTCAGTAACGGCAGCGGGCTCAGCTGTAGTTCAAATGAGTCAGCAATGGGAACAACTAGGTAGAACGAAGGGTCGCATCTGGAAGCATTTCGGATCAAACGTACTGGCTGGGGCCGGGGGAGCAGCAGCCTCTGTCTTGGTGGGCTCGGTGGTGGTCTCGGTGGGCTTGCTCTCGGCGGGCTTGTTCTCGGCGGCGGGTTCCTTCTCGCCCTTCTTCTTGAAGGCGGCCTTGAGCTTGGCCTTGAGGTTGTCGAGGGCGTGGAGAGCTGTTGGAATTATCGTCAGTAAAGCTGGCATGGTGGTGCTTTGGGTGGTACGCTGTTGTTGTAGGTAGGCGCAAGACATTGCCGAGGGAAAACTCACGGATTCCGGGCATGATGAAGGATATCGAGGCGGGGTTTGGGTGTAAAGGTGAGATTCTAGAGATGGATAATCGTCAGCTACCGACCGAGGTCTTGTCGTTTGGAGGTCAAGTCAGCTCCCGCAGCTTGTCAAGCTTGCCTAGTACCGACCAAGATGGCCTGCGGAGCACAAAGCTCAAGGTGAATATTATTGTGTTACTCAGTCAACGTACCAGATAGAGCTCAAAGTAGCGATCTGAAAGAGGGAGCAGGCGATGAGTTTAGCAGCAGAGCGAAGCTGGTTGAAGATGGGGGGAGAATGGAAAGATGTTGGGAGGGGAAGAGAGAGGTCGAGATGGATGGGGGTGGAGATGAATCCGAGTCGACGCCTGGCCTGGCTTTTGCCGTTTCTGGGTCGCCGTGCGTGTTACGGGTCCCCCCCCCTCTCTCCTCCCCCCGGCAGGGCAGGCGGGAGATGAAACTCGTGCAAACAAGAGCAGGAGGGAGAAAAAAAAACAGTGACTCCCCTCCCCCCCAGCAGCGAGTGGGAGTGACATGCAATCTCGACTGAAGCACGCAGCGGGATGGCCTATCTGAGGCGGGAAGCTCTGGGCCACTGATAATTAAGCCTTTCCAGGGGGTGGTGCCAAGTTCGAGACCGTCGACGCCAGGGGGGGGCCCACAACGCCCTGCAGCTCTCTTCTCCAGGGCCGCCGCCCCTCCGTGACGAAGGATGGAAATAGCAGCAGCGGCAATGTACGCAGGACCCCTGGATGGACGGATTCAGTGTCCAGGGATGGAGACCTGTTCTTGCAGCCAGCGTGTCCTTGTTGTTATTCTGATTGTCCTCAAAGAAATGACCAAGGGATAGCGAAACCGAAACCGGGGCTGCAGCAGGTTGTGAATCAAAGGGATGGATCCACGGTACAGTACATACAGTACCCCAGGCCCCCGTCCTCGTGACCCGTTAGTGCTCTGCCGGCTCCAGATACCATCGTTGCTAACACTTGTCGTCCCTCGTCGCTGACGACAGCGTGCATCTCCCAATGACCCACCATCCCATCCACCTGGACGCGCAACGAGGATGCTGTGCAGGACGTGAGAAGGACCCCATGGCAATGCCCGTATCATTCAACTGTCAGTGATACAACATCGTCACCCCTCGCCAAGCAACAAGTGACTCTCATCTGATTCCTTTCGTGCTCTTTATCTGTTCTAGACTCATTCCCTCCCCCAGAGTCAGCTATCAGACCCGTCTCCACCAGTTAAGCTTTCCCAAGCTTTCTGTCGCCGCTTTAGTTAGTGCCATCTATCATCCAACGCCGCCCCCACGAAAAGCTACCGTCTGATGGATGGATTGGATGCTAAACAAACGTACATGCCATTGAATGCCAACCGACGGAAACTTCCATTGATTCTAGATCTATCTTACATGGTGAATATCAGGTTTACAGACCGCTCTAGAAGAGCCAAAATGTTCTAGATCACACCCCGTATCCTCTCAGCCAACCACTCCTGCACAACCTCCTCCCCCTTCTCATTCATCTCCAACAACGCCCTCTCCTCCCCGGCCTCCTTGACATTGACTCGCCGCGTCGGCTCGTCGTCCCAGTTGATTTCGTCGTCCCAGAGCACCCGCTCCTTGAGCTCGACCTTTTCGATGCTCCGCTGCATCATCTCGGCCATCTCCTGGGCCTGCATCTGCAGGCAGTTCCCCCAGGGCCTCGCGCCCTTCGGCCTCCCTGGTTTGTTCGAACGCGCCGGCACCGGGGGGTAGTCGTACAGCAGCAGCGACTCGGGGATTTTGAGCGTCGACTTGCGGGGTGGGAACACCAGCCGAGACTTGCGCGGTGTCCTCTCCGAGACGACGGCTGGCGCGGCATCTGGGTTGGTCAGGGCTTCGATCCACACAGTGTCCTCCTCCGACATGTTGTAGGACGAGGGGATCCGCAGCCCGGGGTTGTGGAAGAACAGGCTCGGGCTGGCAAAGGGATCGAAGAGGTCGCTGGGCGACTGGAAAAGGACCGACAGATGCGACTGGAGGTAATGCATGTACGCGCCCGCCAGGGGCCTGTAGATGAACCCCGTGCCCTTGGTCCGCCAGGAGGTCCGGTTCACCGGGTGGTCGGGGAAGAACATGGTCCAGTTGTAGATGCCATTGTACGACACAAAGCCTCGAACCGCGAAAGGCTGGTGCGGGTGCGACGCTGTCAGGGCGAGCGAGGTTGCCAGGCTCGCGCCCAGGTGAGATCCGTAGACGTAAATATCACGCCGCTGAATGCCTTCGGGTGCGAGGTTCTTCACGAGCCAAGAGTAGGCGAACGAGGTGTCGTGGACAGGCGTGGGCCAGAGACCCTTGGTAGAAGGCAGCTCGGTCAATCCAGGATCAACCGAGTTCCAACGGTAGCCGATGCTAGCAACCGGCTTCCCCTGAAGGAAATTGGGCAATGGAGCAGGCTGTCCATTGTTTGAGGGGAATGGGGGGAGATGAATGAAGAGGGGAGATTTTGGATGATTCTCGGCGATATTCATGAGGCTATCGTGAACTGGTCAGTTCTGTCATTCAGGCAGGTCAGGGATGTTTCTCACTCAATGTTGATATGGCCCGCTGAGCCGCATCTCACGCTAACCCGCTCATGGCTCTGTGAGCTAAACGGCCTCCGCGACGGCCTGGCACAAACGTTGATGAGGTGGCTACGGGTAGCACGGAAGACGCGGAGGCGAAGGCATGCTGGCATGCTGCAACCGCATACCCGAGGCACTGACGGCACGGAAACGCGTCTCTGGCGTGGGTCCTGGTCTTTCTATGCAGGATGGTATCAGCCAGGTGGAAAGGGGTTCAGGTGAGGAATCAGGTACGCGACTTACACGCTCAATGTGGGAGATGGATGGCTGAGAGAACAGTCACGCGTGAGGTTGACTCGGCAGCCTGTCCAAGATCGCTGGAGGTCAGAGTTCCAGGGGCGGAATCATAGGGAGAGAGGCGATGAGATTGAATGAAGCAATCGGTGTGGTACAGTCGAGTTACGATGATATTGGCCATGAAATAGAAATAAAGAGCGAGAAGCCGATGTAGGAACAAACTCGAAATACTTGAGTGGGGGAGAGAACCAATCCCATTGGACAATAAATAATATGGGGCAGCCAAGTCCCTCAAAGTACCGGGCAAGAACCCCCCATCATGATCGACCAGCTCTAGGGTCAGCATGGTGTCAGTGCCAAAGTCTTCAATCCCGTCCTCTAAATTCAACAATTACAGCGCCCAGAATCAAAGTATCTCTCAAGTACCAGAAGATTTGTCCATATTTAAACTCGAGATGCCGCCTTTTCCCCTTCACATCCGCCATTGCCGCTCCTTCTTTATGAATGCCTTGGTCAGCCTTTGCAAGCCTTGGTAAACAATGGCCACTAGTACCCAAGGGCAGGGCAGCTAATTCGGAAAAGCCGCGTATTCTCCAAGCTAGTTACCGTCTAATGAAACAAACCTTTCCCGCCAAACCAGCTTCGAGGAAAGAAAAAGACGTCATCGTCCACATGTTTCCCCATGCCAAGATTTCCAACCGTTCATGGACCCTGACCCATCGCCAAGACCTTGAGCAGATCCCAATTGCAACTCTTTACGGAGTACACCAAGATCTTTTGTATCGTTTGTGTATTTGCATCTCATTTACGGAGTCCTACTGCAGAGATTGACGTATTGTGCTGCACATGATCTAAACGAGATCAGCTCCATCACACACACCGAGCAGCCTCAACACAGGGCCTCATGGACGACGGCAACCTGGGAGACAATATCCAACATGAGACGGAAGTCATTGAAGAGTCTGTCCCGTGGGAGACGCGGATGGAAAATGATGACGCCCATCTAGCTCCAAGGTGAGAGCCCATCAACCAACAGCCGTTACACACACATCTCCCATCCATTGCTAACATCACAATCTCCAGCCGCTGGTGGTTTGCCTCCTCGGCATTCCCCATGATCGCCGGCACCCTTGGCCCCGTCGCCTCAGCCTTTAGCATCTGCGCCCTCGTCCGGCCGTGGAGGCAGCACCTCGTGCCCGGCGAGACCATCGAGGAAGCAGCCTTTGTCGTCGACCCCCCCTGGCTGACCATCATCAACGCAATCCAGCTCGTCATGGCCATCGTCTCAAACGTGTTCCTCCTCCTCAACATGGCCAAGCGCGTCCGCTTCACCATCGCCCAGCCCATCACCATCATCGGCTGGTACATCTCGGCCATCCTGCTCATCTCCCTCCTCGCCACGGCCGCGGGGCCTCTCACTGATGGCATCAAGTTTAACCGGGACGAGCTCATATGGTCGCAGGCCTTTTACTACGGCATGTGGGCTTCTATACTGTACTTTGTCGACGCGTCGCTCATGGTGGTGACCTTTTACGGCGCCTGGACCCGCCATTATAGCAAGGACTTTAACCTGACGCCCAGCCAGCGCACACTCATGCTCCAGACCATCATGTTCCTCATGTACCTCCTCCTCGGCGCCCTCGTCTTCTCGAACATTGAAGACTGGAACTATCTCGATGCCGTCTACTGGGCCGACGTGACCCTCTTCACCGTCGGTTTTGGTGACTTCAGGGCGCAGACGAACCTAGGCCGCGCCCTCATGATGCCCTACGCCCTCGTAGGCGTCATTAGTCTCGGTCTGGTCATCGGATCTATTCGAAGCCTCGTCCTCGAGCGTGGAAAGCGCCAAGTCGACGCCCGCATGGAGGAGAAGAAGCGTCGAAGAATAGTCCGCAGCATGACCAGAAAAGGCGACGACGACATCCTCGAACCCATCCGCGAACCACACCGAGCCGACTCGGAGTTCTCCGGCAACCTTCCGGCGACAGAGTACGAGCGCCGCAAGGCCGAGTTCGACATCATGCGCAAGATCCAGGCCCAGACGTCGTCCCGCCGCCGCTGGATGGCCATGGCCATATCCACGGGCTCGTGGCTCATCCTGTGGCTCCTGGGCGCCTTTATCTTTGTCAAGTGCGAAAAGCCGTACCAGGGCTGGGTCTACTTTGACGGCTTCTACTTTTGCTTCGTCAGTCTCACAACCATCGGCTACGGCGACGTGACTCCCAAATCCAACGGGGGCAAGTCGTTCTTTGTCTTTTGGTCTCTCCTCGCGCTGCCGACTATGACGGTTCTCATCTCAAACGCTGGAGATACCGTTGTCAAGCTCATCCGTGATAGCACGCTGAGGCTCGGAAACGTCACCATCCTCCCCGGTGAAGGCAACTTTTCCGGTGATCTCAAATACATCATCCACAAGTCCACGTTTGGAAGAGTCTTCCCAGATCACGCAACCCCCCCAGTGCCTCAGGAGCTCAAGAAACACCAATCATCCCGAAGCGAGCCCAGTCAGCTCATCACCGACGCCATGACCAAAGTAGAAGAGGGCACCCACGGACAAGACAATACACGCGGCCGCTCGCGCCACTCAAACATTGACCGAGACTCGTCCCCCCAGAGGATAGGCCACCACCGCACCAACTCGACCTTTACCTCCCAGGTCCGCCGGTCCCTCTCCCGCCTGCGGGATGCCCACGATGACCTGCCCACGGGGACACACTTTCACTTCCTCCTCATCTCAGAGATCCAGGTCCTCACAGGTCACCTGAGAGACCACAAGCCTCACCACTACAGCTTCGAGCAGTGGGCTTGGTACCTCAAGCTCATGGGCGAAGATGAGGGCAACGCCGAGACGCACCGTAAGGCGCAGCCGCGGAGCGGGCATAAGCATCACCACCATCTTCATCACCATCACCACGGCCGCGGTAGGAGTGTAGAACGAGGTGGCTACGGCTTGCCGGACAGGAACGACGAAGAGAGCCCAGAGTCGGAAGAGGCCATGGCTTGGTCCTGGGTGGGCAACCGCAGTCCTCTTATGGGAAGCCAGGAGGAGACGGAGTGGATTCTTGAGAGGCTCATGGACCGACTGCGGGAGTCTCTGTCAGCAGAAGGAAGACGGCAGTTGAGGGCAGAAACCAGGGCTTTAGGGGCTGGCCATCATCGTCCCGTGAACGGATCGCATCATGACGGACACAACCATGAAGATAAGGGAAAGGCGCAGTAATTGATACCCAGGTGATTTGATCTGATCATAGGTTGACTATCATGGCTATCTGAAGGGGGTACGGCGTTGATTTACTGTAAATATTTGCATATGGCCGGTGTAAGTTTGGATAGGTTCACCATAGGTCCGGTTGGTTGTAAGTTGATGTTGATAGTATACAGGTTAGAGGTCAGAACCTCAAGTACACATCGTGTCGTATTCATTCCTCATAACTCTAGGCTTCCAAGTAACAGGTCTAACCCTTCTGTTACTATTCCCTATTCATACATTGATACTCGTACATCATAACTAACAACACTTCGCAACCGCCAGTGTCCATCCCTGTTTGTTCCGTAGACTTCATACAATGGCGACCAAAATAATGTCGCCCATCCTCAGCTGATACTGCGATACTCCAAAGATTCACTACTCATAGCCACTGTTGTTTAGTTGCTGTTTCCAAGAAGCAGCCGTCTGTTGCGACGGATGACCTGGTTCAGCCCCTTCTCAAGCTTCTCGGTCTCACGACGAGCAGCCGCGAGGGCTCCCTCGGCATCCTCGACACTCATGAGGGGCATGCCACTGACGCCCATGCCAAAGTTCTTGCCGCGCTCCTCGCTCGACATGCCGGCCGAGCTAAAGTCCTGCATCGCTCGGGCTCCATCTGGCGGTGTGTAGATGCCAACTCCAGCAGCAGCATCAGGTCCGTAGAAGTAAGGCGCCAGGGAGTTGAGGCTCGCAGCAGCCGCGTCCTTGGTGGGAGATGCCCCCTTAGGGAATCCCATGTTGGTGGCCCCCAGGTTGAGGCGAGGGAGGACATACTGGTTGATGTAGCTGAGCGCATCCTCACGCTGAAGCTTGCCAATGGGGTCCTGCGACTGAGGCTGAGCGGTGGCAGGGAAGATGTTGGGTCGACCGTTTGGAACGGCTCGGCCCTTGATCAAAGAAAAGGCACCGCTTCCTGGCTGATGTCGAGGAGCGATGAAGGCCCCTGGGTTCTCCGCCGTAGCCGCGATAGCAGCCTGGAGCTCAAGAAAGGCATCCTCCTCTTCAGGGGCAAGACCGCGAATGCAGTCTCCGTTGGGGGTGATGAGCATCCGGCTACCGTCCACATGGAACTGCTTGCGGACAGGCTTTCCGGCACGCAACGCCGCCAAGTCCTCGTCCTGAATCTCGCCGCACTTGCAGGAACAGTCCTTACAATGTCCAGCCTTGTTGGCGTTGCTGTTAGCAGAGTTGGGATCAGTCCGGGATGAACTGCCCGAGATAGGCTTGAGCAATTGCAACTTATCAATGCTCGAGGTCCACAGGGCGTTCTTGATTTCGGCAAACACGGAAGAGGGGCCCGTCTGTGGTTTCTCCGGTGCTTCAGGGGTCTCTGGCTCCGTCACGGCAAGCTCCTGGGGAGGTGACTGCGGCGCAGGAGCTGCCTCTGGCTCAACCTCCTTTGCCTTACCCTTGGCCTTGGCAGACTTCTTCTGAGCAGCCTTGCTCTTGACAGGTTTCTCTTCCGGCTCCTTTTCCTTCGGCTGCTCTGGCGTAGCAGGCTCTGTAGGAGTAGGCTCGGACTCGGCTGACTCTTGGACAGGTGTTTCAGGATGAGTCTCAGGTGTCTTGACGGGCTTTTCCTTCTTCTGCTTCTTCTTGCGTCCAAGAACTGGCGCATGCACCTCTGGCTCTTTCGGGGCCTCGGCGATCAGCTTGGTCTCTTGCTTCAGGACATCCTTGCGCTGCTTTCGCTGCTGGCTCTTGGTCGTCGTTCGCACCGCCGCAGATCCAATTCTGCTCGGAGGTGGCGAGCTTGCGCGTGAATGGGTCACAGAGGCAGATATCACCGAGGCAGTGTCACTAACCATCTCGCTGGCTGGTGTATCGGGTCTGTAGGAGGCGGACATGACTCTAGATGTCGCCGAGAACGCGACCGAGGCCATTGTCAAAGCTGGGGAAGCTGGCGGAGGCGCCTCCGCTCTCTGTGCGGGAACGACACGCAATGTCTTGGGTGCTGTTCGAGCAATGGGGGATGAGATGCCGGCGGCTGAAGGGGTAGGGAGAGGTGGGAAAGCAGCAGAGAGTTCTGTCGTCGACTTTTCAGTTGTTGCGGATGACTCCCCAGCCTTGGATGCCACGACTCCTGAAACCCGGGTATCGATAGAGACCGGCCTTCTCTCGGCGGCTTTGGGCGTCACGGGCTTCACATCCTGACTGTTGGTCTCCGGGCTGGGCCCGGCCTTTCCCAGAAGCTTGTCGACAATCTTTTCTGCTTGTCTCTTCGCCTTGGGGGTTGCCTTTGGTGTTGGCGTGCTAGGCCGATGCGTATTCTTCACCGCGTCCAAGGCCGGGAAGTCCTCGTCTTGCAAGGTGGTTCCCTTAGTCTGCCTGGCTTGCGACAGTGCCGTGATCTCTCTTGACAAGCCACTCTCGGCCGCAAGAGACTTAAGGTTCTTCTTGGCTTCGGAAATCGGCGTGACTGGCTTTCGTGGCGAGTGTTCCGGAGTCAAAGTGCCCTGTGAGAATCCTGGAGGTGGAATCTTAGGCAGCGCAGGCACAACGTGTCCAAGTCTCGAGGAGCCGGGAGTGGACGGAGGTCTCGAGATGCTCGCAGGCAGTCCTGGCGGAAGGGCTAGGCCTGGCGGTACCGAACGGCGACCATCCAGATCCGTGGCGATGCTGATGGGGTCATCAGCGACCAGCGCATCAACTGAATTCCTGGCCTCGTCGAGAGAGGGTAGTTCGTCATCTGTTGAAACGACTGTTAGCATGACGCCCAATCGCTCGACTTGAACCAAGAAAACAAGACGCCAAGACTACGACACCACAGCGCCATTTATGTACAAGATCTCAGGGGGGCAAGATTCGGGCTACGGCATCCACCATCGTCTTCCACGGGGGGACAACGAAGATAAAGGGCAGTTGGAGAGAATAGAGGGTATATGCTATTTCTGACCAAAGGTAACCGCCAAACCTAGGCGGGCGGATTCGACATTGTTAACATACATAAGGGCTTGTGGAAGACGATGATGGCTTGCCTGACATGAACCCTCATGCGAGGTCGGTGATGGACCGACCTGCTGAAAGAGTCGGAGGGTAGAGACCCGAGATGCATGCTCTCGGGAATGCCCTCCTTTTTCCCCCCAAAGAACGAAGATGACGCCTGAAGCAAAGCTGGCCTTCTGCGCAGCGTTGATCTCGCAAATGCCTGCTGAATCAAAATGCGCTTGTGACTTGTGTCCCCCCCGAGGAAGATGAAAGGCAACCTTTTGGCCTCATCCCTGAAATGCCCAAGAACGCCTCCACCTGTACATGAGGAAGAAAACGGGCCGGAAACAATAAGATGTGGCTCTACACCCAACCTCCCTGAATCGTAATGGCTCCAAAAAAGCAAACAGCAAAATTACCACCTCGTGAAGCCGGCGTTATACATCATGTTGTACCCACCTTGGCTCTGACCTCCAAACAAGCCCTGTCCAACTCCGGCGTTGCCCTGAGACTGGTGCTGCATTCGCGCCTGCAGGATACTCGGGTCTGCAAGATCTACTAAACCACTCCCCCCAGAGGAGGAAGTGTTAGCATGTCTGTGCTTCTTCCCCTTCTTCTTCTGCTTGGAACCCATGTCTTGGAATGCTCCGGGCTGGTTACCGTAGAGCGACGCCGGATGGCCGGAAGCAGGAGCTGGGGTGGAGGTAGAGGATGGTGGGTACTGGTTTGAAAAAGAAGAGATCATGTACTCACGCTTTCCCGCATCATGGGCCTGGCTGTTGCCTGCCCCCCTGCGGCTGATCAAACTTTGAAGAAGCTCGGTCGGGCTATCCTTGGGTGCACCTGCAAATCCAGAACCACCAAACTGGCCAAACATGCTTGGAGGAGTGCCGGTTGACTTGAGCCCAGGGGGCGGTCCTGGCATCGAGGTGCCGTAGAACTGGTTGTTGCCCTGAGACTGGAAAGTGTTGGGCATCATGGAAGACTGCTGAGCCATGATGCGCGGGTTGGCGGCAAGCTTGACGTTGGTAGCCGAGCTCGCATTGTCATTAGCAAAGCTGAATCTCGACGATTGGCGGTTGTGACCTTGTCCCTGGAAGGTGCTGCCTTGTCCTTGGTTCGGGATGCCAGGAGGGACATCGTTGAAGCCACTCTGGGATCGGAGGAAAAGCTGTTGGGGTGTCATGGACCGCGAGCCTGGGTTGCCTGAACTTTGGTTAAAATTAGGTCCAGTCAGGGCGGGTCCAAATATACCATCGGTAGTGCTTCGTTGGATCGGAGGCTGGGTGCTGGGTCGACGATCAAAGCCTCGGTTGTCAGCAGTTGTGCCGCGATCCTCTGGTTCACCTCCAAGGGCCAAGCTGCCACCGGTCTCTGGTTCTCCCTCCGAAGGCTCGCGAGCCTCGGTGGCCTCCTCCTGCTCTCCGGTCAGGCGTGAGTCCTCCTCCTCGCGCATAGCCTTGCGCTTTTCACCACCACGGACGTCAAACAGGGGTGGGCCGAGGTCGTCTGAATCGGGATCAACAAGACGAGGGAGAGAGCAGTTCTGCAGAGCCTTCAAAAGGGCCTTGAGGGTGCTCTCGGGAAGTCCCTTGGTTGGCTCGGGCGTAACCTCTGGCTCCTTCAGGTTGTTGGCTGTCGATGGGCCAGCTTCCGGCTCCTCAATGTCCTCCTCTACTGCTTCCTCCGGGACAGCCTCTGCGGTGACAGGCAACGACATCGAAACAGCAGGACTAGACGCAGCACCACTAGTAGCGTGGCTACCCCTACGGCTTCGCTGCGGATTCCGCGCCCAGTTGGCAGATGATGGAAGTGCCGATCCATCGATGCCATTCTCCGACCCTTCCTTACTAACGGAGCGAGCCATGGGATGGGATACCACGGGCGGCGGCGTGGGTTGAGGGGCCTGCTGTCGAGAAGCAGACCGCGAGGACCCACCACCGGGTAGAGGCCTCTGAGTGTGAATGCTGTTCATAGAAGACAGGTCCTGTCGTGAATAGCTATCCTCCTCATCGCCCTGCTCGTGCAAGAACATGCACCCAGGGTTGCCGCACTTCTCGTTCTTGAGCCAAGCAGAGCAGTATTTGGTTGTGCCATGCTGTGCCTTGAGAACCCGATCACCGTTTTGAGAACCGTGGACGGCCTGGATGCAACGTGTCGCTTCTTCGGGCCGCTCGAAAGTCACGTAGATGCCGAGCGACTGATGTTGGCCATCCGAACTCTTCCGGTTACTAATCGAAATCTTCTGGATGTTGCCGTACTGGCCGAAGAACTCGGGCTTTCGCAACGTCTTGAGGAGTTCGTCTTCGCGCACGGTGGGGGCAAGGCCTGTGATATAGACCAAGTTCTTCTGCACAACGCGAACTCCGATGAGATTCTTACGGTTCTCCTTCTCGGCCTCGCGTTTCTGAACTTCCTTTTGTCGTTGTTCTTGAGCTCGCTTCTTTTGGTTCTTTTGGATGTTGGCACGGAACTCGGCGACTCTGTAATCACTTGTCAGCGTGGCGAGGCCCAGGCAGGAGGCGGCGACATACTCTTCCTGGGTGACAACTTTCCACTGTATCGTCCTCTCGTCGTAAGGTCGTCGGCATGCAGGACATAGGCCGTTCATATTATTCTTGATGTTGTTAAAGCAGAACTGGCAGACCTGCAAATAAGGTTAGCCATGAGGTGGCCATTTGGCGAGGGGCAGCAGATGAAGGGGAGGGCTCGATCGCACCTGGTAGCCGCAAGGACACGGTCGGAAATTCCGATCAGAGAGATCAAACTCCTCGATACACAGAGGACTATCAAGGGTGTCAGCTCAGGTACCCAACATTGCCCGAGGGCGCAGGGCCAGCAATGCCAGCAGACAAGCGCGCCCGGTGCACGCGTTGCAGCTTACCAGGTATCCTCCTCCTCTTCTATGAAAGAATCTTGGGGCGCCATGGTGACAGTCTGGGATTAAGAGTGAAAGGTTGATGTGGAGAGATTCAAAATACGATGCTGGAATTGTGAGGACGAGGAGAGGAACGATGGTCGGTATGCATCGAGGCTGCGGGAAGAGAAAGATCCAAAGGGTCCTAAGCCAATCTCGGTCTAGTGGCGATGGAAAATCACGTGAAAAGATCTCCGTCACAGCGCCCGAGAGTATGGGGACGTGCAATAGCCGACTACCTTCAGTCACCGGGCAACCGCAACTGGAGTTGAGGTACCTGTCTATGGCCGGCAGAACGCCGGATAATGCCCTTCAAGGCTCAGCCGCTAGCATTCTCGAGCCAATACTTGCAGCATCATTACCAACACCACAAGGCATTTCGTCTCGAGGACCTCTCCCATCGTCAATTGGCCTCGCACCGTCACATCACCGGCCATGGCGACCAAGATCTCTCGAAGCAGGGCCCTGGCCTCAGCTCTGCGGCCCGCGAAGCCTTCCGTCCAGGCCCGCAACGACCAAGCAATCCGCTGCTTGTCCAGCTCGGCTCGTCAATATGTCGCAATGCCGAAGGAGTCGCCCAACTTGCGAATGGCCCCCCGAGACCACATCGGCTCCCTCAAGGCGCCCATTGTCAACCCTGCCGACAAGTACCAGAGCAAGGCCGACAACATGCACCGCTACGGTGCCTGGCTGATGGGCTGCCTGCCCAAGTACATCCAGCAGTTCTCCGTCTGGAAGGACGAGCTCACCATCTACATCTCGCCTGCGGGTGTCTACCCCGTCTTCAGCTTCCTGAAGTGTTGGTGTCCCGTCAATTGATCACTAGGCATCTACTAAAACCCTCCAGACAACACCGCCGCCGAGTTCACCCAGGTCAGCACCGTCACTGCTGCAGACTACCCCACGCGCGAGCACCGGTTCGAGGTTGTCTACAACCTTCTCTCGGTCCGCCACAACTCCCGCATCCGTGTCAAGACCTACGCCGACGAGGCTTCCCCCGTGCCCAGCATCACTGGTCTCTTTGACGGTGCCAACTGGTACGAGCGAGAGGTCTACGATCTTTACGGAGTCTTCTTTGCCGGCCATCCCGATCTCCGACGAATCATGACCGACTACGGCTTCGAGGGTCACCCTCTGCGCAAGGACTTCCCCTTGACCGGTTACACCGAGATCCGATACGACGAGGAGAAGAAGCGTATCGTGACCGAGCCCCTTGAGCTGACCCAGGCCTTCCGCAACTTTGAAGGTGGCTCCAGCGCCTGGGAGCCTGTCGGAGAAGGACTGGACCGCACACCCGAGTCCTTCAAGCTGCCGACGCCCAAGCCAGAGGAGAAGAAGGAGGAGCCGAAGAAATAAAATGGGGGTTTCCCAAGCTGTATAAGATGTCACTTATTAGAAATATTACCTGGATTTCCATCAGACCACTCTTTTCTGGTCCTTCAAGTGTCCACTTGCCCTCGACAAAGCTTACCGGGCATGGTCCAGCATTACACGACAAGGGACAAGTTGCCTTGGTTCTCGCTAACAAAGCAGGCTAGAGGAATGTGCAGATAGCGCATATGGTCCGAGGATTCCGCCACGCACCTCGGTGCGGGCAAGACCATGATTGGTACTACATCGGGAGGCGATGCTGACAATCATGATGCAGATTCGCAATTGCACACACCGAGTAGCACAACATGTCAGCTCTCATCATATTATACTAGGCGATTCTTCCGATCCAGGGATTCGTGTCGCCGCTACGTACCCCTCCCCATCCCGTCCTTAAAAGGTATATACAGGTCCACCCTTGCCCACCATCTCACCTCGTCTTCTTTTCATCCGGGAACAACACCTCCTCTCACCGCGGGTGGACCCCCGAAATCGATTTTCACTTTTCAAGAGTCAGAGACTTCTTTTATCACCTTTAATCTACTTTCTTCCCAAACCATGACGGACAGCGCGAGCAGCAGTCCCATCAAGACCAGGCGGTGCTCATCGACGGCATCCAGCGAGATGTCGCTCCGCGGCCTGGAGACGGAGTACCTGGCTCTCCGGGACGAGCACCTGAGCTACGAAGACGACGCAGAGTTTCACATCTTTATCGATGCGCTGGATCGTGTCGACACGCTCGTCAGCGAGCACGATCCGCGGGCAGAGAGGAGACGGTCGTTTGGTCGCATATTGAGCGGGTTCAAGATGCGCAAAGACAAGACGACGTCAGGATCGACAGCGGAACCGGCTTGAAAGTGAAAAAAAAGTGTCCATCAGAATGTGGCGGTCTCCTACCTATTCATCATGGGCCATTGTATCTGAGTTCAGGGCCACATACATGTACCAAGAAACGAATCCCAACTCTACTACCGGGGACAAGGAGCTGGGAATCCTGCACGAGGAATGAGTTTTGACGAGAAGAACAAGAGGGCGCATTCATGAAGCGCAAACAGAAACAGGATGAACATGCCGCCATCATGTTCAGTTTTATTTTTAAACGGGTTTAGCTTTGACCAAAAGGCATACCGCTCATTAGACTTGGCTACAGTACCATGACAAGCCAAACTTTGGAACTATCACAACAGAGCATTCCTCGCATTACTTGATGTGGAAAGCGATTTACGTTTCTCTCAACGACGTCAACGGCCCTCAAGGAAAACCCGGTGGGAAGCTGACGACAGCCATGACGAAATCGACGTGCTACAGTGGCTTCAGCCTCGTATTCGCTGCGCTGCGACGACACCAGCTCATTCAATGCCGCCTCTGCACGGAAAAAGCCTCCACAAAAAGGAGACGACGGAATGGCCAAAAAGAACAACATACAACACCGGGCATTCGCCGGTCGTCACCGACCCGACTACTACTCCAGCGGTCGCCAGTTTGACTAAGGGAGAGCGGACGGGATCCCGTATTCTCTAGCGCCTGTGGTCGTATGTGCCAGTCGTCGAGTGAGGTTGCCTGATATCGAGGGGCTGAGGATGCATCCTTCAGGAGCATCGACGCAGACGGGCTGACAAGCATGGCCAAGCATGGAAGTAGAATGAATACATTGGTACCTATCTCGACAATGGATGGCGGCGTTGCTTGTAGACCCAAGAGCAAACGCTGTCTGCAGTGTAGCTTTGTATTATGTCTATCAGAACTCGCTGCCTCAAAGGATTTCAACCCTGTCATTTTATCCATTTTATCTCTATTAGTTCATATCCTACAGCTTCGTTCCTCATCCGCCATTGCAGGCTGCTCATCACCAAGCACACTACTCTATGAACCACCATCCCTCAAGTAGTGGCCCCCCAGCGACGATGAGCCTCCCCCCTTCGTGAACTTCAGCCATGACATCGCTTCCTCGCCAAATATATACGCTTATCCCTTTGCTCCAGCGACAAGTAAATCCCAACCAAATACACTTCTTGCAAACGCAATCCCGAGCTAGAACCCAAAGAAAATCAGAGAAGGAATACGAGATGGCTCATCCGTGATTGTGCAGTCCGCGCCAGCCTCATCACCAACTCCCATCCCAAAAGACAGAATTGTGAATGCTCCTTTGCAAGCCTGTGACGCCCTCGTGCGCTCATCTCCCAAAAACTCCATCATATGCTAGAGGACTGAAAACGCTACACACTGCCTGCCACCAGGCACTTGCCTCGATAGGTAGTCAGTGATGGTCAAAACAAACAAGAAAAAAAAATGACATATATAAAGGATGGAGTCTGCTGTCAAAGTCGTGCTCGACTACCCCGGCCGTCACCACATGTCCTCCCGTCTATCATGCCGGCCATCGTCCTCTGTGTCGTGGTGCTGGTAGTAGTCCTTCACTCCCTGGCTATAACCATCGGATGCATCGTAGTCGTAGTCATCATGGTGGTCAGTGCCGTGCTCATCTTCGTAGATCTGAGCATCATCGACGTAATCCACCTCTTCGTTACCAGACTCGGCATATTGCACTGCCGCCTACAACAATTAGTCAGTAAAGCTGGATGAAAGCCGAGACAAGGTACTTACCCGGTGATAATCGAAGTTGTATTGGTCGATGGAATCCTGGGCATCCTGTTCCTCCTGCATCCTTTGCTGGGCCATGTACTCCTCTTCCATTTGTTTCCGCCGAGCTTCCTCTTCCTGTCGCTTCTGCTGGGGAGAGATAGGCACATTCATTGAGGGATGCATGGCTTGCACGATGGCCAAATAGCTGTACATGAAGTTACTCAGCAGCACTTGGCTGAGGAGTGACCGTCGGGGGTTGGCCAACTTGATGTGGGCCATTCGATAAATCGCCCTCTCCTCGAGGAGGGGAAATCGAGTCCAATGGTAATCCATATCAGGGACCAAGGGCTTGTATACCGGCTCTTCGGGGACCTTGAGATGTTGCGTCTTCTTGGCGTTCCTCTCCTTTTCTTCCTTCTTCTTGCTTCCACCAAAGAAGGAGGCGAAGATGCCGTCTTTATCCCTCTTGGAGTCGCTCTTGCGATGGCTTTCCTTCTTACGTTCCTCTTGCAGTTTACTTTCAACGTTGTCGCGATCAAGAACCAGACTCTCGCGGGCTTTTGGCGAGTTCTTGTCGATAGACGTCTGAATCACGTCCAGGCGCGCGTTGTCCTGACCCTTATCGCCAACTGACTTGGTCTTGGACTTTCTGCTCTCCTCCTTCTTTTTGTCCTTGTCATCGGTTCCGCTCTTGAACCATTTCCAGGCGCTTCCAGAGGACTTGGTGGAGCCAGAGTCATCGTCTCGGTCTTTCTTTGACTTCTTTTCTGGTTTTCGTTCCTCTTGGCTTAATGTTGGAATAAATGTCAAGCTATCTGTCCGGGTCGCGCCGCCGCCAGGGAGAGGTGCAGGATTTGCCGCCAAGTTATCGCTCAAGGATTGGCCTTGGGGGTATGAAGAGCGAGAAGTGTATTGCTGCTGTGACGACTGTGGTGCGGTCTGACGACTCACAGACCGTCGGCTTGAGCGATGAGGCTCCTCCGCCGGTGGTTCTGGCTCAGAAGCCGCTTGAGAAACCGGCTGGGACCCTGTTCTCTGGGACGATGATCGCTTGGGGAAAGGCATTGAGAGTTGGTCTGTAGCCTCGTCATGGGTTGATGTTTCAATAGCAGGCATAGTCGAGGATGACCGTATAGGGAGCTGGTCTTGGAACGTGTCACTGGCTGGTGCTGCAGTCTTATCCCCCGTCTCCTGCGTAGCCCCTTCGTAGGGGTCGAAGTCCTCGAGTGACTCTTGCGAAAACTTGTGGGATCGCTTGATTGAGCGATCTGGACGTGAATGGTTGTCTGACAGGGGTTCCGACTGAACTCGTGTAAGTCCAAAACCCTTGGGTGCTTCCAAAGTAGACGAGAGTGAGTCGGTGGATTGGCTGGGTTGTTGCCGGTGCCCAGCACGCCTGGCCAAGGGACCACCGGAACGTAAACTTCCACCCTTGCGGTATTGTGTGCGAGTCGATCTGCGAAGGCCCATTCCCGGAACCGAGGGCAAGATCGGCATGTCATCTGCACTACTCTCGGGGCCAGTTGGTGGAACTTGAGAGTCTTGTGCAAGCTTCTGTACGGCCTTTGTGGGATCCTTGACGAGCTCATCCAAGCTGAGCTCATGACTATGACCGCGAGATCGCGTTCTCTCCAACCGTTCAGCGCCGTCGACGTACCCAACTGCCCCTCGCCCTCCCGAGTTATCGATCTGACGTGATAGCATCGACTTTTTCCGCCTCAGGCCTCCCGATGTTGAGTCGGTCTGGCTTGTATCGGTATCGGCGGAGAGGAAGGAATCTCCAGATCTTCGTCTTATCGAATGAACTCGGTTCTCGAGGAATGACTTGAATTCGGTCGGCGCGAGCTCAGGGTGTACTCTTGCGGGAACCCATAGCAGTCTCGAAGGGTCGTTTTCGTCATCATCCCCGGTCGGAGCGATTGCCGGCATAGCCATCAAGGACATGGGCGGCAGATCAGGATCCTTGTTGTTTCCAACGTCCATGGATAGCCGTCTCAGGGCCTGCAGGTTGCTGAGTTCTTGGGCAATGTCATTCGGGTTGTCGATGTTGGTTAGGGAAAACTGGGAGTCGGCCTGAACATCGCGAAGTGATAGAGTCGGTGAGAGGGGCGATTTGGGTGTTTGTTCGAACGAGTTGCTTCGTTGACTTGGAGAGAGTGGTTGAGGTTTTTTGCCAGCGCCGCCATTAATGGATGTGGTGTCGAGCCCGGGTGCGTCGGCTTTGGAGCGCGGGAGCCCTCTTTGAGTGTCGACGGACAAAAACTGCTCCTCTGCGGGAGGCCGTGGAAGCTGCTCCTGGTAGGGCGATGGACCTCCCACGAAGCTCAGCGGTCGGCCGTCGCTCAGTGGTCGGCCACCTTCGGATCCCGAGTCGTCTTCATCGCCGTAAAGGGTGCCGATAGCCTCGGTGACGTGATGACTTGGGTCAGAAATGGAGAGATGACCGCGTCTACGGGCAAAGCTGTCGCCAACATCGCCGCGGGGTCGAGATGAGGTCTGTAGATTTGGGATCAGCAAGGGTGGCGATGGCAAAACCATGTGATGATGGGGACGAGCGAGGAAAGGATCATAACGGGCTCTGGCAGAGTTGAGAGTTGTCGTGGCTCAGAGCGAAGAGTCTCACGGCACGACAAGGCTGGCGACTGGGGATGATGAGACGTACCATCATCGACGGCTGGGGGGGGCCTCTGTCGAGGCCTAGACACCCTCGATAGCCTCCGCGGTTTCCTGGCTTGGCTGTCAAGGCGATACTCAAGGCTTGTACTGCGCTATCATGGGCGTACGAGCACCACGGTTCGGGCGGCGCAGAAGGACGTAGGTTCGGTAATGGGTTGAGGATGAGAGAGGTGCAGTCACCTCCTGAGTCGGTGTTCTCGCGAAGTCTGTCGTCGCATGGGAGGTGGCCAAGGGAGGAGCCGCTGGTCTGGACGCTGTCCGTCAAGGGTCCCTTGGCATCAAATGATGGGCAGCTAGAGTCGATGCGGGCGGGTTCGAAAGGCCGTGATCGTCGGGGAGTCTTCGGGGGATACAACTACGCTTGGAAATAGACAAAGAGTCGTTCTAGGGAGACAGTAAAGGCTGGTTCGTCGAACACCCAAAGGCGAGATACAAGTCGGATGGCCCAGGAAAGGGTAGTGTTCCGCAATCAAAGGACGCTTGACCAGGGCATGAGACGTGTCACGTGGCGCCTCCAGCGGTTGCCAGCGGGCTGTTCCACCGCATCACAGCGCTATCTGACGCTAGAACTGGCGCCCGTCGGGGCGGTACAGCGAGTTTGCTCTCTGCAGTCATCCATTCGATCCATGGGCCAGCCAGGCGCCAGGTTCCTAGGCGGGCGTTCTTTTAGACCGAGAATTGGCTGTCAACATCCATGGATGGAGACAGCTCCGTTAACTCCACTACCAAGATTTCAGGGCCATCTATATGTTCTTAATGCGTATGAACATGGTTGCGGAGGCGGTGAATGACCTTGGGACAGTAAATTCTCTCTCTCTTACTCCGTACTGACTTGTTTGATCTTTTGAGCAATTGAAGCCATACGAGGCCATGTCACCACAGGCTTAAATGAGAGAACCCTGAAAAAGGGTCCAAGCCCAGCTGTTAGGCTGCAGCCCGACCACATGAATAGGTTGTTTCCGACATCCGGCATACAACATTCTCAACTAATTCAACGTCAGGTGTGGCATCCAGTATTCTATGCGGAATGGTCGAGTGATGATCAAATTGGCTGTCAGGTGAACTTGGATAAATACATTGGATACGAGACCATGGTTGGTGGTGGCCATGGAAACAGCCCCCAGCTTTGCGCCGGGAACATTCTAGGCCTCGTCTCGTGATGAATGTCTCGTTTTAGCACCCAGACAAGTTCTACAGTACCTAGAAAAAGGTAGGCACTCACCCAATATGGAAGCTGGATGATCTGAGCTCTGCCACACCAGGAGCTATGTATAATTGTTCCACTCAGAGACAAGGCCACGGATTGTAATCACAAGGACCTCACTTATACGATGGGTTGAGTTCCAGCAAGACTTGCATTCGACATTGCAGTCATTCTTGATTCAGTAGATCTCGGTGGTCAATACCATTAATAACTCTTTAATCACAGGCATGACCACTTCGCTAGGCATGACATTGGCAAACATAGCCAGGCATGATAAGTGTACGTGATGTGATGTTCATGCACATTGCATACTGGCTGCCAGCAGAGGGATCTTGAGACCACGCTCAAGACCGATGGCATTCGCAGTACCCAGTATCACAAGGGATTTTTCTGCCTAGCAATCAACTCAGTGATGCCATCCTCGGTCACCTATTCCGCTGGCGAGCCCTGCAACAAACAAGGAGTTCCATTGCAAATCGAATTGACATGGATCTGCGCTCCGGATAACTACCAGGGTGGACCTTAAACAACCTCACCTAAGAGCTAGAAGTTTACCGAACATCAGAGGATGCTGCTTACTCTGATCCTTCTGGAACAATGGTCCGCTGCGTCGGATTAGATTTCCCTTTACCTTTTGCCAATTGTATCAGGGCGTTTCATGCAACCCCGTCCTGTTGAATCCCTCGCCTCAAAGTAAGGCAAAAGAGACGTGGGACAACCTGGTCGGCAACCCCGCCACCAGATGCCCAACAACCCGGTGGCTTTAGCTAAAGTCGCACCACTCCGCATCTGCCTCCTTGCCTGTCCTGGCGATAGCCTCCCTTCCAAGCGCCCTCGTCATTTCTTCCAGTGGTCGAGCTCCACCTATCATGGGCTTTTCTCCCCGGGGTCTGATCTTTTGTGGTCAGTGATGTCGTTACTGTTCGTCAACTCGGGTTATCGCAGTTCGTGGGCGGCTATGGGACCACTCACTTATTGGCATTGGATGGTTCTCGTTTCCCTTCCGCTAGGTTCATCTAGACCACAGCTGTTCCGTTCCGTTGTTCGTGTCTCTTTAATACGAAGTCGCGCATTTTTACATCTCTCCTTGCAATACATGACGATAACAGGCATACTTATGTTTGCTCGGTCTATCCTCTCTTCTACCTGGTCGTTGTCAAGGTTACCCGAACTACCTAGGTATTGTGTTCCCAGTGCTCTTTGTACGTGTGTGTCTCGCAGGCTCCAATGGAACATGAGACATCAAGCTGGATCAACCACCTGCAGATTTTGCCTTGGCCAATATCCAGTCTGCGGTCGTAGGGCAGGAACTCTCTTTGTTGCTTGGGCTTTAAGTGCTGTGTTTGCGCACATCGCATATGTCCTACTCTGCAAGTTGTAATGCGCAATTGCGTCTTTGGAAGGGGAGGGCATAGTGCCACCCCATGTCCCTTCTGCTTACAACGGAGGAAACCGACGTCCTGTGCCTAGGTGTGGATGTTGCTTTGATTGGGGCATTTGACAACTCTTTAGCTGCTGATATTTAATGACAGAGGGAGGAGGGGAATATGTCATGGGTGAATATGACGACACATTCGCCCGGTAGATAGGTAGTTAATGGATCCAATGACTATTTGGGAGAAAAGGGTGAATCACAGCTGAAGAGCCCACCACGCGATCGTAGAAAATCT